>WEIV01014831.1:190685-243127 GCA_013390005.1 Calyptomena viridis | reverse complement strand
CTCTCTTTGCAGGAGAAGACGACAGATGCTGACAAGCAGAGGACGACTGGATCGACGCTGGAACCAGGATTCACATCCCACCAACTGGATCAACGCTGGAACCAGGATTCACATCCCACCAACTGGATCCAGGATTCACTTCCTACCAACTGGACTGACGCTGGATCCAGGATTAACTTCCCACCAACTAGATTGACTCTGGTACCAGGATTCACATCCCATCGGTGGTGGAACCAGGATTCACATCCCACATGCCCATCAAATAAAAGTTAATGAGCCGGATAATTACCATTTCCTATTTTGCCTGTTTGCGCCCCCACACCAACAGTGTCCCATCGGTTCCCCCGGGGCCGGGCAGGTTTGGATGGGGTCACCCCACCCACACGTTCCATGGAAGGGGGGTCCCCTTCCCCTCACCACGGCCGTGCTGCCCACGGGTCCGGCCTGTGGCTCTTCCTGGGGTTTGTCCCCCGCCCCACCCGGGCTCTCCCCTCCCGGGGACCAACAGCGCAGTGCGGGGCAGGTGGCGGCTGCTCCCTGTGGCAGCGGGCGGTGGCACCCCGGTGACAAACGGCGGACTGACGGGAATTTCCCCGGCCCCGGGAATCCCGGGCGGTGGGGACCGCGAGTGCCCCGGCCCGGCTCGCTCGCTCTCGGCACCGGGACGTGCGGACGGGGAGAGTTGGGGCGCCCGGCGGAAAGGCGGCGAGCGCGGGACTCCTGTGCCCGTGTCCCTCTCTCCGCTCCCGGCAGGAAGGCGCTGCAGTGTCACCTCTCGGCGTCTGCACAGCAGCTCTGCCGCAGTGCCCTGAGCCCACGGCCCGGCCGGAGCTGCGTCCTGACACCTCGGGGACACCGTTTGCTCAGAGCCCGGCGTCTCATCGGGACACGAACTTAACAGAGATTTTAAAGTTAACCCACGGGGGAAAAGACATTTCTTTGTTTCCAGTTGTTTCTGGAGATATTGTTTTGTGTTCTGTGTTTTTCTCATTTAAATACGTAATTTGGTATAGAAGATGTATAAATACACACATTTTATATATATATATTTATTTAATGAAGAGCTGTTATTTTTTTTCTTCTATATTTTTCTGGTCCCATGTTCTTAAATTTAAATTGCATAATTGTCTTTAAACCAAGACATTTCTTGGTGCCCAACACAAGGCATGTGGTACAAGTACAGAGAGAGAACAGCTCGAGACATTCATTTCTTAGTGTTGTGTGTAAGACAAACCCTCTGAAGTACCATCATGTCTTCTGGTTTGGCTGGTTCCTGTGTCATTAACTGCTCTTCTGTGACAGAGCAAGGCTGGGTGTAGTCATTGCTTTTTACCACGACCCTGGGTCACACTGTACTGCAGACCTAGTTTGCAATGATGTTTAAACTGCACTAAAACAGCCATAGTGCTGACTTGGTATAAGTCCAACTTGCTCCACGTATTTTATGGACAAAGCTCATCCCCTTGAGCCCCTGTTTTCATACACTTCCTCAGCTTCCCACAGCCAAGTGTTCCAGTAGTCTTGTTTTGCTTTCCTCCCACACTCCAGCTGCACAGTCAGCAAACAACATCTCCAGAATTCCTAAAATACCAGAAAACTCTGAAAATGGCTTTATGTTCATGGCCATCACTGGAGCTGCAATGGCACCAAGAAGGCCTTGCCATACAGTGGGACCACACAGCAATCAGGCATCACACAAACGAAGCAAAGAGGATGGTGGCCACCCTGATGAACATCACAGTTCATCTCACAACATACTCTTTGACAGATCCAGACTAACCTTAAGGATCCTGCAAACCCTTAAAGTAAGCACACAGCTCCTACAGAGTCAGGTCAACGTGCCTCTTTCCCTCAGCAAACCTAATCCCAGTCCTTCCAACCTCATCCCAGTCCTTTTGAGCTCATGTAACATCACTGGGGCATGTTACATGATAACACGCAAAGGGATTTCCTACAGTCTGGGGAGGGAAAGAGGAAGCTTTCAGCTGCATACATGTCAAAATAATCTCAGTTTTATGTTGGCTGCTTCCATCTCAGCCAGGAGATCCTTCTCCATCCAACTTTGGCACACACAAGCCCAAAGTATATTAGATAGGGAAGCTGTTTGCAGAGATGTGCAAGGGAAACCCAGAGCTCACAAATGAAACACAAATTTCCTCATAAATGTAAAAACGTAGAGTCATTCAGCCTCAGAGACAATTACTAACATGATGGAAGGCAGTTCCTCAATTGCTCAGAGTTGCTTCATGAAGCCAAAAACTTCGACTGGCAGAAGAAACCTTAAAGCTGAAAGACAGCAGTTGGCAGAGTTACAAGACCCCCTTTGCTTCCCCAGGCACAAGGATGTTCTTCCCACCACTCCTGGAATTCTTTATCCTCCTCCTAGGTAGGGTAGCAGACCCTTGACAAAATTCCCCCTGGAAAACCCCAACAGCTAAACATCCTCCAGCCAGAAGTGAAACACATGAGGCTAAAGCAATTTCTAGATCTACCCATAAGAAAGCTGCTAGAAGAAAAATGGCATTTTCCAACCCAAACCTTTCTATGATTGTGTGATTTTATTGCCCAGGCTGCAATGGTGATACATAGAAGGTAAATTCACATCCCAGGAGACCTTTTGAAGACGCTGGTGACACAAGACTCTGGCACAAAGGACAGACTGCTTTCTCCAGGACTATCCACCCAGCAGCATTGCTAAGTCCAAAAGTTCTCAAAGGCAATAAAGTTTGTTCTACCCTGGATGAAACATGCCCTATGACTAGCAATTTGGCAAACCTTTGTTTTTCCAGCTTTGAGCCTCAAAAAACAATCCAATCAAAACCAAAAAACCCAAGCTGTTTCCAAAGCAATTATCACTATTAGTTCCACAATAATTAATTTATGTTCAAACAGAATCAGCACTGACTCCTATTGTAGTATTTGAACCAGCCCACCTTTCCTTCCAGAAAAACATCAGCAGCTTTGGTGTTTGCAATAGCACTTTGTGGAAAAACAGGCACATACCTTATTTTTTCCCTTTTTATTTTAATTAAAACCCCTGCACAAGAAAAACAGGCACATAAAAATGCAAGCGGGATTTCTCACTGGCAGCCAGGGCAACTCAAGCCATGAGAGGCACATCAGGACACTCCATGTTATAAACACTTGGAACAGACAGTTTGTGGGACCTCAAGAAGTCGAGTACACAGTTAAAACTTCAGTGCTCTAACTCAGATGGATGGGCCAGTTGGATCCTGTTTGTCCTTCCTTTCCAGGTGCAGGACCTGGTGAAGTTCAAGGGGTTCCCTGCAGGAACCTCTCAAAGCCACCACTCCCTGCAACCAGTAACTGGGGGAGAAGACACACAGCTGGATTCTCTCAAAAGGGAGAGGTTACATCGATGATGGTTGCACTAAATGGGAGGCAACTTCATTTTCAAGAGCTGATTAACAACGTCTAGAATTTAATCGAAGAAAAAGGTTCCCTGCGAGACTTACAACCTAAAGCCTGTGCAACACAACCAGGAAAAAAAATGGAGTGACAAGGAAAAAAAATTCAAATTCCTGCCATTTTTTTCTGAAAAGAAAGCTTAATTAATAAACCGGAACACACCTCCAGAAGGACATCCCTATTCCTGTAACATGACAGCTTTTTCCACTTGGATTTAAACAATATACATTAAACAGAAGTATATTTTTGAAAAATCTGAGTAAGAATGTTCATATAGGGGCTTTTGTCAGCATAACTATCACCACTTCAATATTTACTTTGGCTGCAACCAGTAGTCATACCATGGACACAAGCTCTCATTGTCCACACTCTGCAAAGTATCCCCTCCCAAAAAACTCATGGATCATGAATAGAGGAAAAGCAAAGCACAACTTTAAGCACCTACTGTTTTAACATGAGCAGCAGCATATGTGGAAAACAGCTCCTTTTACAAAATACACACATTTTTAGCTTCATAATATCTCCTCAAACTATGTTTGTAAGGAGGAATTAGTTTAAGCTTTGATGGTTGTTCTCTTTTCCTCTCCAAAAAACGAACCAAAAATAACAATCCCCCTTTTTCACTTCTTCACACCCCAGACTGCTCTCCCAAGCTATTTACAGTTCATTTACCTCAGGCACTGGGGCAGAGAAGAAAATTTGCACCTTCACCATCTGTACAGAAAAAATACTAGAGGACAAAACCCACCCTGTGTGCTGCCAGCCTGTCAGAATATGGGTCACTCTGTGACAAGTTGTGGGAAACTCCACAGCCAGGGCCCTCCAGTAATTTTCCTACTGAATTTAACATTTACCACCTCCTCCCTTTGGCAAACAGGGTGGGAGGGACTGCTCTGAACAGGGGTCAGTACTTCACATTCAGGATGTGTGTGCTGCAAAGTCAGGACAAGAGGCAGCCAGCTTTCAAAACAGAAGCTCTAAGGAAGATCCTTTGCCCTTCTGTCAGTGTTTTGAAGACTGCTGGGCTTGAGGGAGGTGTTGAGATCACCCTTTACAGCTGTGAGAGCCAAACTGACACTTGGGTTCAAGTGGGCCCTTCCCACCACCCCAGTGGGAAGATACAAGCGATGACCATGTTCAGGATGCTACTGATGGTTGGGTTGCATTTAAAATGCCTCATATGAAGATGCCCGTGCCTTTTCAGGGCTCCTGCTGCTTCCACACACTGCAGAACTGAGTTGAGCATGTAAGCAAGTCCCAGGACACACCAGGGATATCCATTTTAGCTGTCTCCCTTGGTTCCTCTCTGCCTGTAGCCAGGGATTCAACTCACCCAACAAGGCTTGCTATGGGATGTAGTCCAATACTGAGTTTCATTGAAGCAAGAGCCACAGGTTGGCCACGTGCCCTAAACCCACAGGGTCTCATCCAAAGCCAAGCCCAAAGTCAATGGAAAGCCTATTAGTAGATCACTCCTAACAACTGTAACACAGAAACTGGTGACAAAAGCACCAGTAGCTCCCCTTGGCCACTTTCCACAGAGCTGAGCAGCAATAAAGCTGTTCAGAGAGAGGTTATGGCTCAAAACAAAGTGATGGAGGAAGCACATTTCTGTGTGCTGTGTTCCAGAACTTGTGCTAACAGAGCTGCCTAAACATCCAGGAACAAAGCTCAGCCCTCAGAGCAGGGCTCTGTATCTTTCTGACCACTTTCAGCCCTGAGCCAGCAGCAACCAGGCACTACACAGGGGCTTCCCTGATGCTCTGGGAAAGCACCAAGGATTTCAAACTCCAGAGCATTAGAAAATCCACATCGCTTCATGCAGTCCTGGAGTAACTTATTAGTTATGGCTAATGGTCCCATGGTTTTTACCACAGCACTAATGACATGCAATGAATAGAGCACAGGATGTGAGATTTAACCTCTGAATTGTTTAGATACTGCAGCAAAAGCCTTTGGCTTTCAGTCCCTCCAGGCAGTCCCAAGAGTTCCCTGGTCTGAGCTCTGTCACCCAGGTTGCCCTGCCTGATGACTGTGCTTATTTTGGGTGTGAGCTCAGCCCTGCCAAAAACAACTGAAAAAGTAGAGTCCAGCAATGGAGTCTTAATATGAGTCAAACGAATTTGGATTTAGATTTCCCAAAACAAGCAGTAAATAAAGTAACAGACGAGTCATTTCTCCCTGCCCTTTTTGTTTGAATGCCGCCAGGCTTAGAAAAGCACCTCAAAATACAAAACCCACCAAACTGACAGTTTCCACTGTGAAACAGAGACTTATTACCTTGACTAGAAAACCGTGCAGCTAGGAGAGATTGGAAGAGAAGGGATGGATCCTGAAGGGGAGGGAAAAAAAAACAAAACGAGACAGAGGCAAAACACTTCTGAAGCCTAGTGAGAGAGAAAACTTCTGTCTTTACCACAGATGAGCAAGGGACTAAGTCCCTGGAAGTGTCCAAGGCCAGGCTGGACATGACTTGGAGCAACCTGCTCTAATAAAAGGCATCCCTGCCTACAGCAAGGGGCTTGGAACAGCTTGATCTTTAAGGTCCTTTCCCACCAGTCTATTGTATGACTCTAAAAGGAGTTCTTACTGTCAACTACTTCTCATTCTCCTGCTCGGGACCTTCTAAAAAAGCAGCAAACCAAGCAGGGCCCCCTGCACCTTTCCAAGCACTCCCCCAACAGGCTGATGGCTCTTGCTCATCCAGCACCAAGGAGACTCAGTTAATAAACAATTTTCTTTTCCTAGTCTGACAGCTCTATCTCACTTCTATTAATCCAAGACTTGATACCTCAAATCTCCCAGGTATCAATGGGATCAGGGATAACACACCAGGAGACACCACCGAGCCAGCTCACAACAATGCAGTCCAGAGACTCTGGATAGATCTAAACCAATGTCACAAAATCACAATTTTTCTTGCACACTTCATTAATAGGGCCTGAACATTCAGCCCAAGTTCAAAGAGCTGTTTAAGCATTTAAACAAGTTGCCAAGATCCTAATGTACGTATAAGACTTTTTGGCTTCGTAGGGACTTGGCATTTGTTCTACGTTTTCCTTAATTAAGGACAGACTTTTGGAAGTAGCTTCTTTTGTTTTCTAATTATTTTAACTTGGTCCCCAAGACATCTGAGCCCAGACCAGTGGCAGGGAGCTGTGTGGGAGCATGGAATCAGTAACACGAGCAGAGATATTCTCTGGGCTGGGCAGCTGTACAAGAACAGGACCTCACAGCACAGGAATGCAACACACAGGGCTCCCCTCTAACTCTTTCCCCATGCCCTTCAGCAGCTGTGGATAATGGATTTTGCTGGCAGCAGCACCAATTTTAAAACCTTCAATGATCTTCCAAGTCCAAGGGAGAGAATGATTCACAGATGTATGTACGTTGTGTATATACTTTTATATGCACCAGGATCTTTGCTCTTTCCATCTACCTCAAGAAATCCCTCACTTTCTTGTCCCTCACTCCCCAAGGCAGAATCATGGAATCCTATAATGGTTTGGGTTGGAAGGGACTTTAAAGATCAACTTGTTCCACTCCCCTGCATGGGCAGGGACACCTTTCACTAGACCAGGTTGCTCCAAACTCCATCCAACACTTCCAGGGAAGGAGCAGCCACAGCTTCCCTGGGCAATCTGTGCCAGTGTTTTAGCACCCTCATTGCAAAAAACTTCTTCCCTATATCTAATCTAAAGAGGCTCTTATGGTTCCCTCATGCCAACATCAAAACCCCCTGTGTGACAGCTTCTATAGGACCCATGCACGTGGAATTCTCTTGCAGTGCAACAGAGGTTCCTGCTGCTTCAATCCCAAGACCTCTCTGCATCTTGTTTTAGTTCATTCCATGGTCATCGCACTGCTAAGCTTTAAAAGTAAAAAAAAAACCCCACATCTGCATCTTGTATTTCCAAGCAGGCTTGGCTCCAAGGGAACAAGTCTCCTAAGAAAAGCCCAGGAAATCCCGTATGTGCAGGATCAGGGGTGTGACGAGCCTCTGAAATCCATTTGTTCAAACAAGGAATTAATTGCAGCAGTTCTGGAATTTCTGAAGAGATAGCTTGTTCCCACCAATGCTACCTCAGACACCAGCTGATGCAGCTGTTCCAGATTAATGGAAGTGTGTAAGTCACTGGGAAGGAACACTGCTGTTTAGAAATATTCTTGGCTGTGGTAACAAAAAATGGATAGGTTTTAAAGGGTAGAATCTGCTCACATTTATGTGCTCAGTACCACTGATTTTTGAATGGACACATTGAATACGGGTCCATACCACGTTACCAAAGGTTCTCCAAAATAGAAACATCTGAAAAGTTCTCAGTCTCTGTGTACCTGCAGAAAGAAGGGTTATGTGGTTGAGACTGGTATGCTCCATTCTTCTCAAGTGTTTAACAATGTACCCTCCCAGGCAAGACATTTCTAGGAACTCTTGACTTAAAATATGAAATACTACTTCCTTTTCATTATGAATGGCTTTTCATTCCAAACATGTCCTACAAGACTTAATCAAAGTCATTTCAACACACATAGAAACACTTCTTGTTGGAATCCAAATACTGTATAATTAAATAGCTACAAATAAAAGTGATTTTTCATCTCTTGTCCCATGCTAGCTGACAGAAACAATTTAAGAAATCAGGGAATGAAGTCAGAATATTTTAATTCATGTCATTAATGAGCAAGAGTTCAAGCAGCAATAAGAAACACACCAAGCTAATTCTGGAGCAAAGGAAAAATTTTTTTTTTACCAGTTGAGAATCTGCTCTGTGATCTGGAAACCAGAAGGAAGTTTTATGTGACACTAGAGTGAGTTGTACACCCCTTCATGTGAAAACTTTCCTGATATGCAACAATAAAACCATTCTTCCCAAAGGTTTTCAGCCAGTTCTTCTTTGAGGCCATAGCAAATCTAAAAAATTTGCACCTCAAACCAGAACAAGCCAGAGGAAGAATTCAATGAGTGTGCCAGTACCAGTATTTTCTGAGATGAAACTCAAATTTAGCATTTGGAGGAGAGTTCTGCTTTAAAACAGGGCAGAACTACAAGAGAGAAATATAAGAACCAGTCATAAACTGCTCTTCCTACAAGTAAAGTAGCAAAGGATGCTTGGCTATGCAGAAAGATTTTTCTTCTAGAGAGAGAAAAATGGGTATGTTTTGAAGGGCAGGAGATGCTCAAAGTTAAACAGTCCCTGAAAATCAACAGTATTTCCTATTTTCACATTAGACTCCCTGGAACGTCCAACCTTTTTATGCAGTCTGATGCAAAGATCACAAAAACACACAGATTTCTTTCACCTGCAGTAACCTTCAGATCACAGCTCAACCTCCTGATTGAGGAAAGCTCTTCACCCCCATCACTCTATTCAAGAGTTTACAGTTTTTGTTAGAAGGCTTTTGACAAACTGGGTTGATTTCCACACAGACCCTGCACACCTCTCCAAAGGCCCAGGAATTCTTTTGTTGTCACTACAGGCTGAATGGGATTGTCAACAGGCCAACAGCAGAAAGCCCTCCAGACCTGTCTCCAGCAGGCTGCTACCTGTCCACATACTCAAGTGCACAGAGACATCATGAAGGAAACCTTGACAGTAAAGCATTTGGTGCATGTGCAGTGATTTCTGAAAAAAACGTGGCACAAATGCTGGGAAATATTTTCCAGCTCAGCAGGTCTGCATTTTGAAGATCCAGGTACACATTCATTAAATTACAGCTAGAAAAATACCACTTCTGTAGGCTTTTGGACAGTAGCTGTCTTGCAGTGGCCCACACTAAATCTGTACAGCTGACTGTGGAACCTCATGCTTTTCTGTGCCCACTTCCTTTGATCAACACCTAAAATCACAGAATATCCCGAGTTGGAAGGGACTCATCAGGATCATCCAGTCCAACCCCTGGCCCTGTCCAGGACACTCCAACAATCCCACCCTGTCCCTGTTGTCCCAACCCTCCTGGAGCTCTGGCAGCCTTGTGACCAAACCCTGGGGAGCCTGGGCAGTGCCCAACCACCCTCTGAGGGAAGAACCTTTCCCTGAGAGATCCAACCTAACTCTCCCCTGACAGCTCCGGCTGTTCCCTTGGGTCCTGTCCCTGGTCACTGAGGGCAGAGATCACTGTTGTCCCTTCACTGCCCCTTGAGAGCTGTACAGAGTTAGAGAAAAGCTGACATGCATGTGCCCCATGGCTACATGTCCATTCCACCAGAAGCAGCAATCTGTCCTTGCCCAAAAAGCCTTGGAAAAAAGGGAGTGAGAGGCAGGCAGAAAGTCTAGACTCATCCACCATCCCCAGCTCAGAACTGCCCACAGAGTCTCCCAGTGCAATACTAGCAATGCTGAGGAGCATCCCAACAACTCCCAGAGGGCTGGCATGTCTCCTTACGCTCCTGGGGCATTCAGGACAACAATCCTGGTGTTATACTTCTGTTGCAACACTCCATGGAAGTGTGTAATCGGGGAAGACACTGAGACAAAGGGGAAGATAATCAGCATTTGGCTGAAGGACCAAAATTGGCCCTCTGTGTAACCTGTCCCCCAAGAGAGGAGGGCCAGCCCCATGCTCCTGTGTCTGCTGGCAGTGTATACACAGTGTCCACTTACACCCTCCCTGCTCCAGCTCCATCGGGATCATGGCAGAGCTGCTGGAGAAATTAGCTTGGCCGAGCCCACACTACAAATAAATCCCCTGGCTAATTTGCACTCAGAAATATGACTCTGCACTTCTCCTCCATGAAAGGGCTCACTGTCTGGGCACAGAGAGGGCTGTGGCAGCAGCATGTACCAGATGAATGGATCATTACAGACACATGGAGAAATCCCAGCGCCGCCGTCAGAGCGCAGAGCATTGTTGTCAAACCAACAGCTCTCTTTTTCCCTCCTCTCACACAGGGAGCTTTTGCCAAATTTAAAGGTTTAGACCCTGAGACAGAGTTCCAGACTTGCCTTGCACATGCAAAAGCAGTTAAAATTTAATTAAGTTTTTACTCATTGCTTGTGCAGTGAAACTCTTTCCACCCTGATGCACCAGGAGCAGACAATACAGAACATAAACAAATCTAAGCCCAGCCAGGAAGGGTAATTCTAACCCTGCTCCTTGAGGAGATCAACCTCAGGTACATGGGTGAGTTGTACCATGTACCAGACTCAGCAGTGTTGCCCTGAGAAGCTGTGGCTGCCCCATCCCTGGAAGTGTCCAAGGCCAGGTTGGAGCCACCTGGGATAGTGGAAGGTGTCCCTGTCCATGGCAGGGGGTAGAACAAAGTGATATTTAAGGTCCCTTTCAACCCAAACCATTCTGGCATTTTATGATTACAGAATCCAACAAAATCAGCAAGATTTTTTCAAAGGAATTCAACTTCGGAGTGGCTTGAAAACAAGAGGTTTCGAATTGTGAACAGCAGATGTCTGTGGGTTATTTTGAGTTTTTTTGTGAAAGGTAACTTTAAAAACACAAACACTATCACACCCAAGTCAAAGTTTGCTATGCAGCACAAGAAAAACGTGTTGGGTTTACGCTCAGCTGACAGAATATCACTGCCCTTTCATTCATGCTGGAAAGGTCAGTACTAACACTCTCCCCAGAATCAATAAGCTAAAACCTCACTTTGGGATCCCCAGCACAGCCTCAGCAGGCAGCACAATAAGCCATCTGTGCATCTAGAAACTCAGAGAACTTCTGACACTAAAAATAACTTGAGTTTATTCTTACAGTGCAAGATAACAGAGTCAAGGCTGGCACAGGCACATAAACACTCCTGCTCTCCTGGGCGGGCTGGGAATTACTGGGTGCTTACAGGAAAACTGGGCAAGTGTAAGGACGATAAAATCCTAGGTGTTTATAACATTTAGTACAGACACAGAGGAGTAGAAACTAGGTAAATTTCTTGACTGCTGCTTCTACAGCCTCTGTACAAGCTAGTCAGTGACCTTTGGGATGGAAAGTGTTAACACAGACTCTGCAGTTAAAATACAGCCAGGAGGTACAGCAAGAAAAGTCAGCTAGAGGCCTGTAGCAAATTCCTCACAAGAAGGAGAGCTGCCATGTTTTTCATCTTGTGCTTTTCAAGGGATCCAGGCAGTGGCCCAGAGCACAAGCAAAAGTGCAGGCAAGCTGGCCTTCCTCCTGCTGCCAGAGCAGCTCCTCTTCCTCAGAGCACCCATTGTCCAAAGGGGCAGCCAACCCCACTGCTGTTTTTAATGTGCACCTCAGACCAGTCACTCAACATCACAAGATAAGTATCACAGAACACTGGGGGAGAAACCTCTGGAGGTCATCATGCCCTCCTTGCTCAAGCAGGACCACCCAAACCAGTCTGTCCAAGTCTGGATTTGAGTATCTGCAAGGATGGAGACTCCTCTGGTGACCAGCGATAGGATATGAGGAAATAGAGTGAACCTCCACCAGGGGAGGTTTAGGCTGGACAATTAGGAAACAGTTCACTGAGAGAGGAGTCAGTCACTGGAACAGGCTCCCCAGGGAACTCATGTCACCAAACCTGTCAAGAGTTCCAGCAGATTTCTCAGTGATGCTCTTTGTCATGTGGTTTAGCTTAAGGCAGCACTGCAAGGAGCAGGAAGTTGGATTTGATGACCCTTATGGGTCCTTTCCAGCTCAAGATATTCAACAGTTCTACAATTCCATGTTTCCAAAGGGATCAGTCTCCAGTATGAAGGCGAGGGAAATGTCATCCTCACTTTTAGAGAAGACATGCCCATTAAGTCTTTTCTAACCTTAACAATTCCATAATTAAAGGCCTTGCCTAGAGCACAGCATGAGGTGAGGCAAGGAGCAGGACTGACCTCCCCACCACTCAGCTCAGCACTGCTGAATCTGACCCACAATATCAAAAACAAGCAAAGAAACTTCAAAACACAATAGCAAAAGTCAGCTGTGTAACAGATGCTTCTGGAAAGATGAAAGCATGAAATCCACCTACAGTGTGTCCAGGTTCTTCCAAAGGTATTTATTCAAGGTGCTGCTGCTGCTGGGAGTCATCTGAAGGAAGCTGAACACACAACTAAAACTGATCACAAAACACATATCCCAGGATCTGCTGCCTTGCCATATGGTAAGGAAATGAAAGGAGGTGATGAATGCAGGTCAGGACAATCTGTCTTCAAGGCAAGGCATATGCACTGGCTTTACAGTTTGCATTAGCATTAAAAAGAACCATACAGAAAAGGTAATGCAGGAAAATTAAAAATAAATAACTCAAACATTTGACACAATTCAAACTGATTTGTTGATGTTTCCAAATGATAAAATGGCAAATGGCTACAGAGCTTTCATCTCTGCAGCAGGGAATTTTTCCCAAATCCTCAGGGTAATCATAGGGGGGGGACTCAGGTTGTCTTTTTAGTTGTTGTTCAGTACCCACTTGTGAAGCAAAAGAGCTGGAAAGGGACCATCAGGGATCATCAGACTTGAGAGAACCCCCTTGTAAAGGAACCCCAGCCAGAAACACACAAATCATTTAACTTCCCATATTGTGGGATCAAGGAATCAGCCACAAAAAAGCAAACCTGAAGTGTTAACACTGGGGATATAACCAGCCCTTCCCCCTCAGAATAAGCAGTTTTATAACCCAACCAATGCACAACCCCTGTGAACCTGCAATATACACCTATAACACAGTATTTAACAACATCAGACCATACGTTTCTCCTGATCTACTGCAAATTCACAGCACACAAACACAGCAGGTTTCATTACCCTCTCAATGGCACAGGTTTCTCTTGGCGTGAAAGAGTTCATGCCAAACTTTGCTTTCACCAACACTAAACTAAACCTTACAGTCATCAGGGAGTTATTTTAGACTCAGACTTTGCTGAAGCCAGAACTTGAGACTTCATAATTTTGGCCTAATTTTCCTCAAGTAGCCAGTTACCCTGGTAAACAGAGGTTCTCCGCATTGCATGGAATGGTACAGTGCCTCAAAATAAATGGATTATGTCATATTTGCTGGCAAAAGGCTGAAAATGCTTTATACATAATTAAGAGAATAGAAAAACAACCACTGCAGCCAAGCAGGGGAAAAAATATTCAACTTTTACAGACAGAAGTAGAGTTTTCCTGAATGTAATTTTGTCCATCACATTTCAGATGAAGAAACAGCTAAAAAGGTGAGAACACCTCATATGCTGAGAGGATTCTGAATACAGGGGAAAAAAATACAACAAACACCACTTTGTTAGCATGAAATAATCCATTTATAAATTTAAATCTTCTGAACTTCTACCAGATTTTACAGTGTTCTTGCCTAGAATGACTAAGTGTACTTGTCTTCAATGCACCTCTGGGAATTGGGTGATAGGAATCAGAGAGATCAGAGGCCCCTAAAATCCATGGCAAAGGTCTCAATATGCACTGAGGCAACATTACAGCTTCATTTTACAAAGAGGGAAACAAAAGCAAAGACATTAATGGATTTCCACAAGTCCCAAAAAAAGGAGTGGGTGTCAGGGCTGGGAATGATAAAACAAGCCAACACTCCTTCCAAAATACATACTGAAATAAACTACAGATATTCAGCTTTTGTAGATGAGTTTACCTAGTGCATTCAGTGTATTTGGCAGACTGGTGGTAAATTCGTGGCCATGGCCACCTCAAGAACAACTTTTCCTCTGTGTTGCTTTTAAGAAGCTCTCACAAGCTCACAGGCAGTCTCTCTTCCCATCCAAGCATTCTGCCTTCAGCACTGAAAAAACACTGAGTTTTTTGGAGATGGGGTTCTAGATTTTTAGTGTTTAGATTTTAAAGCAGTGAAGTATTAGAGAGAAGAAAAAAGTAGTGAAGTATCTCTACTTTAAATTACAAAAGCCAAAATTTCTGGATGTGAATCTCTCCCATTTGTGATCTCCTGTTTCACTCACAGATTAGGGAATACACACAGCTTCTGCTCTGAAGGAAAGCACAGACACGTGCTGCACACATGGCTGCTGTGGGCTGAACACACAGGACATACTATGCATGCCAGAGTCAGAACACATTTTCTCTTGGAAAAGACTGATCTGGACTCAAAGAGATGGAAAATTGATGCTATGCTGATGGCTGACTTAACTCTAAAGGGAACAGAAAGAAAAGCTCTTAACATTCCTCTAATCTTGTATGCTAAAGGCTCTGCAGCCTTGTGTAAGTAATGCTGTGTATTTCTCATCCCCAACTAAGGAAACGGGATCATGGAAACAGAGGGACATTTAAACAAAGCACGGGATTGCTTCCATTACAGTACACAACATCACAATCCTCCCTGCTGCTGGTCTGTCCTCTTTTGTGTGGGTTGCATCAATGGAGAGGGATAAATCTCAGGGAGCATCACTGGAGTGGTGCAAATTCCAGGGAACACCACCAGAGAGGGGCAAAATTCAGGGAGAGCAGAGCACTGAAGGCTGCATCAGCATGTGTGGTGTGGAGAGAATGTAAATGCACTATTTATTTTAGCTCTTTAAGGTTTAATCCTGACCACAAATGCAGTTTGAGGAAGGGTAGTTTTATCCCCATCACTGCCTGGATGTAAATAGAGAAAACAGGCAATTAGGTCTTTTATTAGTAAACTGGGCAATTGGAAGCCCCACAAAATACATGTGTGCCTTTATTTTGCAGAGTGTGGTTCTTAACTATGTCATTTTCCAAAGAGAAAGATTCCCAGCTCAGTTATCTCCATTGCCAGTGGATGAAGTGCACGAGATAAAGGGCTTCCCAACCCAAACACATCTGCAGGTGTCAGACTTGACTGTCCCCTCAGGGACATGCTCCAACCCCCCAGCCCTCAGAATCACAGCACTTGTCCAGCAGCATTCCCATGCCTGGACATTTCGGCTCCCTGGGGCTTTGAGGCAATTTCAAAGGCTGGAAACTGAATTTTTGGAATACCTCACCACAAGGCTTTGCTGTGGTGAGGGTGAAAGAGCAGAGAAGAAAGTGACAGTCCAGCTTCAATGAACCCTCAGCTGAAAGTGCAGGAATCCAATCCCAGGCTCTCCCTTTGCCAGGGATAAACACCATCCTAACCACAATCCCAGCAACTACACAGGGAATAGCAGATAACATGCAACAACTGCTTATATATTACAAAATATGCACCCACTCCACATAAAATAACATAGGCTGTCTGTGGAGGGTTTGGGTTTTACATAGAGATGTATCAGCAGAAAAACTGAAACCTAATTGCTTATTATAATTTATCTGCTGAAGCTATTAAGTTTCTTAGGAGTTATGTTCCAAGGTGTCCAATATATCATTTAATCTGATGTACTACATACGACAGGCAAAGCATCACTTAATGTGACCATATGTATTCAAAGATTTTTAGCATCACCTGCATGCCATTCAAAAAATAAACCCCAAAACCCCACCACCTCTCTTTTTTTCCTAGTTTTTATCTGAAACTGAGACCCTTCTTGTGAAGCCTTTCAAATAATCCCTCAAGAGTTTTGTCTGAAATCCACACAACAGCAGTAACTGATGTGCAAATCAGCTGCAAGGAAACGGCTGCTATGTCATAGAAATACCAGGCCACTAGATAGATTTCTTAAATACATGAAGTGAAGATAATCAATGGGAAAACTGAGAGATTGGTTCTGTCTCTGAGATATCATTCTGCTCTTAAACATCTGTCAGCTTCTCAGTGGATGTAGTTGGGTAGGACTTTAAAGAGTTTCATTAACCTCTTCAGATCATGGAACCCAATACAAGATCTGATGAGCTGAAATCTAGAGGGTTTGGCTCTTTATTTGGTTTCTTTCAAGTATATTCTTAACTCCTATGACAGCAGCTCTATAGCTCCATCTGCACTGCTGGTTCAAGAAGCCTGGAAGAAGTACAGCCTCCTGAGCAGGAAAGGCTGGAGGTCTAATCCAAACTGTTAGAACCACATATTTTTAATCTCTGGGTTGTCCCAAAGGTGTATGTGTCATAACCAACAAGCCACACAACTGCAGGAGCAACAGGAGCTGGTCAGGTTTGTCAGGTGGGCAATTTTTGCTGGTAGATGTAACACATAATTATTTTTCCTTAGAGATCTCTGTTGGAGAGATAAAAGTGTTGAGTGTAGAAAAAAAATTCCTGCTTAGCCCCAGCCTAGCCCTGAACATGTATTCCTACCTGCCTAAATCTGCATCACTTACATAAAGACAGGCTGGTCCAAAAAGCCAGATGTGATGCTGTAGGCAGGGCTGCTGAAGCACCACTGAGAGCAGCTTGACTCCTGCTCTATAAAACAGAGCTTCCTTCAAGGCTCAGGTATTAGGCAAAAAATCCTGGCAGTAGCCTTCATTTGTATGAAGTCAGAGCAGAGTTCTGCCAGCAGACAGCCATGAGCTCACTAGTCTGAAATAATATTTCATTGACAAGAGGTTTTGTAGAAGCAACAACTTGTTTCTGTGAGAAATAAGGGGGGAAGAAAGGAATGAGTGTGTTAGGAGTGATAAAACACGTATCGCAAGCCCATTCGGTGACTTAACAGTAAGTCCTGCTTCAAGTAGAAAAAAAAATTTAAATCATAAATTAAGAGAAGGTATTTAGCAGCAGTGACATTTTCATATTCCAGTCACACACATTGAACTTATTTCAGAGTAGTGTTTTGAAAAATGAGTGTAACCAAAGTCTCTGACAGCCAGAGCTGGAGGAAGAAAATATTTGAAGAGGCAAAAGACCCAAAAGCAATTATTATTCTCTGCTAACCTATTTAGAAGAGTCTAGGTAGGCTCCTCCAGAACCCTGGAGCCCATCTCAGAGACAACTAAACGGAAACTCCATCCAGACCTTCCTACTGAAGAAGCACAAATTGTTTGGAGCAAACACCAGCAGCATCCAGAAACTGATTTATGTGAATGAGTCAAGTCAATCTAATGGCATACAACTGGGAAAAAATGAGAACAGTGCTGGGCTACTGCTCTGTTGTTCCTTGCTTGGTTACAAGAACTGGTTATGCTACATCAGATACCACCAGGGTACACACCAACGGCAGACAGTGCAGTGCAACTGGCTTTTCTAAACCTCCAGGGCCTGGATAACCTGCTCATATCTCAGTCTGCAGCAGCTTGAAAGTCCCAAACCCCAACCCTGGCCTAAACTGTTCCATGGAACACATGGAATTTACCTCTCCCAACATCCCACCTCCATGTGAAGGCACTGAAGAGGTTGGAACCAAGCCAAAATAGAGACAGTATAGACATACAGGCACTAAAAGCTCTGTGAAAGTAATGCCAGAGATTCCCTACACACGCTAACAGAGAAGAAAATGCCACGATCCCAAGTCAACACCAACCTTCTTCTGAATTGCCAGCCATGCAGAATCCAGAAACAGAATCAGATTTCCAAATCCTACTCCTAATCCCAACCCCCTGAGTAACTCCAGTTTAATCCAGGGGCATCCCACTAAAACAGGTCATGATACACACGCTCCACCATCATCAGCCCCTTTCCTCCATCTGTAGGATCTGCACGGCTCAGAAGGAACTGCAGTTATCAAAGTCTTACCTCTCCTCAAGACCTAACTTTACTCCCTCATGCAGAAAGGGATCACTTCCATAATACAGAAGACTACCTGATCTTGATCCCTACTGATCCCACTTCTCCTGACTTTTTATGCCCATCAGTAAAACAGACCCTTGAGAACTGAGATTTCAAAGCCTGAAAGCTAACCTCCAAGCTATTCCAGCTATTCCTCCCACTGGCAGCTCTAGCCGAGAATTAAGGAGAAATAAAATGCAGGCCAGAAGCTCCAGAAGACACCAGAACTCCTTTTAATCACTCAGTTTACAGAAAAGAGAAATAATGTGGCTTTTGCTGTTTTCCACAATAAAACCAGAAGTCTAATCACACAGTTCCTGTGCTGACATATCTCTCACTATCTCTTTCTTTTTTTAAGATTTTTGTTGGTCTAGTGTAACAACTTGTGCGTGTAATTGCTGTGCTTTTCTCTGAGCTTTAAATATTTTTGTCATTGTCTTTATGGGTTATGGTGTTAATTACAGGTCCTGGTTAGACTACAGGAACGTAGCTGTTGACTTCACTTAAGAAGAATTTCCAAGAGTAAAAACACATCCTCAATAAACCTCAGGGAGAGTCCTGAGCATTAATGTGTAGCTCAGCACTGAGACTCCACTGAGTAGCAAATCTGCAGCTAAATCTCAGGATGCTGGGATTTCACACCTAAGCCAAAATAGACACCCTGGGACATGACAAAATCAGCCTGCCCTCCACCCCTCCTCTGCATGGGTGGGTCACTGCTGCACCACTTGTTTATATTCTCACACAGAGCTGCAGCTGGGAGGCAGAACTATCCCAAAAAGTCCCTTCCCTACTAGCAGGCAGAGGGATGAAGCAGCCAAGGACCACACTCCAGCATGAGGGGAAAAAGGAGAAGAGCCAAGGCCAGTGCTGTGCACCTGCTCCCCTCCCTGCAGCAACCAAACCATGCTGGCTCCTTTCCAACGAGGTTTTAATCTCATTTAAAACACTTTGGTTTGTTGGGGGTTTTTGATGCAAGAATAACAATATTCCTGCATCCTCATATAAACTGAGAAGTGCTGATGGCTGGTGGAGAGAGAAGAGCCTTGCTGTAAAGCTTTAAAGGTCATGTTCCCCTAGACATAAATTGTAGGAACAGAACAGGTTTCTCCCAGCTTTTCCTGGCTGTCTAAAGCTCAGACTTCCTAATTAACATCTTTCAAGGATTTGCCACAAGCAGGCTTTTGATTATCTAAGGACACAGTAGTCCAACTACAAGACCTTAAGGAAGTTCACTTGGCTGAAGTATGGTGGGGAATAATTTGTGGGTTCAAGCTAATGAACAGAAGGAAGAAAAAAGGCTTTTGCATTTGTCAGAGTTTAATATTAAACTCCCATGTCACAATTAGCAGTTTAAAGTGGGACTGCTGGAAAACATCCTGCTCCTCCACTCCTAGAGTGGTCTGGGTGAGAAAGGAGCTTTCAAGGTCACCCAGTCCAACACCTTGCAATGAGCACGAACATCTTCAACCAAACCAGGTTGCCCAGTGCCTCATCCAACCTGACCTTGAGTTCTGCCAAGTACCTTGTAAGGACAAGAATGATTGAAAATACAGAGGAAACAACTCAAACAACAGCCTTAAGTTCTCATTCCATCTCCAAAGGTACAATGCAGCATCTGTCTCAAGAGCAGCTGTTGAGCCAGTAGCAAACCTAAGATTCTGAGCTGCTAACTGAAGAGGTAACTTCAGCATGTGAACTAACACTTCCCAGTTACTGCAACCTTGTTGTTGCCACTGGGTGAAATTCCAACCACACATAACCTCTCCTCTGCAGAGAGATCAAAGAGCAAAATTAAGCAAACTATCCTTTTACAATCAAGGGAAACCTGCACCCTGTCTGGGGAAAGGGGGGGAAAAAGCATAAATAAAAATAATTATTTTCCTCCTCACAGGAAAAAAAAAATCTTAAAAATAAAACAAACAATTCCCTATTGAAGTTGAAGCTTTAAAAAACTAATATGAAAGAGCTTAAATGGACACCCACTGTCTTTTGCTCCAGCATGAATTTAGATACTCATGAGCCCCAGAGGTGACAGGCTCAAATTTAATACATTTCCTGGTCCAGATCAAGATCTGCTTATCTTTAGAAGAGATGCACCCAAACAGAATGAAAGGCAAACAGCTGGAAGTCTATTAATTCCATGTATTACAACCACTTGGGCATCAGGGATGACACTGATGCAGGGATCTCCATGTTTTAATAGTCCCTGGAAAAGGAGCAGGGACGGACTTTGGCAAAAACATATTCCCACCCCAAAACAATTCATACTGTTTTACCTGATAATTACATGTTAGTAAGGGGGAAAAACATATTGACCAGGTAAATAGTTGGTCAGAATGAAAGCAGAAGATACACCAGCCTTCACTTCTGAATATGGAGATTTTGTTTTCCAGCATGTTTTATGGCTACCTCAAATAAGTGACCACCTCCCAAAAAGAAAAATAAGAAAAATATGCAGGAGTATGAACATAATTCCAGTTCTCTGCAGTGAATTCAGTCTCTGGTACAAAATTAAGCTGTTTTTCAGCAGTGCCACATCTGTGAAGATAAGGATCAACATGTTACATTACAGAACAGTATCACAACCAAAGTGGTTTACAGAAAACTTGGGTGACTAAACTCCATTTGAAAGCCTATTACCAGACCCATAAGCAGCTGGAAAAAGTTTAAAATTACTACATATTAGGTTCCAAAAAGTTTCTTTTTCCAGAAAGAAACGTGGAGTCATTTTATAGTAAAAAAAGTGCTCCGGTCCAAGGACGCCAGATATAGATACATAGATAAATGCATGTGCTTGCACACAACCAAAACCAATTTCATGTTTCAAAAGTGAATTCAGGCACTGAATAAAGCAAGTTGTACATAAAAAAAAAAAAGGGAAAAAGAAAATCCCTTTTTTCTTTACTGATGAGCCTATCAGCAGTGTTCACGTGCCTGTATGAAGGAACTGGGATTTTTGGCATAAGATGGCCAAATATCCACCTTGTAGAGCTGGGCATTTTGCCAGAGGATGGCCAAAACCCCACCTTGTAGAGATCACCAGATTTTTTTTAATTCTTTCTTTACCCTGAAACCTTGGTGCATGTGGGCCCTATTTAGCTGTAATCCAGCCCTGGCAATGAGCACCATGGACATACACTGTGCTCCACTAGAATAAAGGAAATGAGATGCACAGAAAGAGACTGAAATAATACGAAGTCTCAGACATGATCCCACAGGAAGGAAATTCCAGGTCCTGACAGACAGCATCCCACATCACCTCAGTGCCCTGAGGCCCATATGGTCTTTCAGCGTGTCTCCCAGGACCAAGAGCTGGTGATGGGTGATGTCTGCACACCACGTGTACCACAGACCTATTTTTAGAGAATCCTGACCCAATACATGCAAGACTTTCAGTCCCAGATAAATAATTTTCAGATAAATAATTGCAGGTGTGGGATAATTTCCATAAAAGATCAAAAAAGCCCTTCAGCCTCTGGCTCAGTGCGAATCCCTGTTTTCTTCTCCTCCAGACCTCCCAGGGACTGACCCCTCTCCAGCAGACACCGGGGGTCTCTGCCTCAGGAATCTGATGAGCAGTGATCAGACAGCTTTCTGAAAGGAAGACATGGTCCATTTAACAGAAAGATGCAAAAGAGAAAGGAAAAAAGCTGTTGGAACAAGTCTTCATGCAGGACTCTTTATCCCAAAGGTCTGTCACCCTCAGCCCATACGAATTTCCAAGAGAGTCATTGACAGCAACAATCTGTCTGGAACGGGCTGTCCAGGGATTGTGGAGTCTCCAGCCCTGAGGTATTAAAACCTTGAACTAAGATGGCACTGGGCAGCCTTCACCTGAGCCTGCTCTGAGCAGGGACCAGAGGATTTTCAGAGGTGCCTTCCAACATTAACAGGAGATCCATGCATTTGTCCAGTTGGAGAAGCACTGCAGAAGAGTTTTTCCCTCTTATTAAGAGGAACTGGGCAGGCTCCCCCTGGATCACATCTACCTGATCCCTGCTTCCAGATTCACCAGAAATAAGGAGCCAAAGTAACTCCAGTGAAATTGCCTTTTTACTTTTTTAGGGACATTAACACCAGCACTTAACAGCCAATATTGGCCACAGCTGGTCCTTTGACACGTTCCCACAGCTGCCTCCACGTCCCCCACACCTGAAGATGCTTCAGAGGACACTGCAGCACACAACCTGGACAGTCTGCAGCCTGAACTGGATGAGGAGTCCCAATCCCAGACAGCAGATAAATCCTAGATGAAGTGGGATCCTGCCCTGGGCAGGAATGAACTAGATGACCCCTTGAGGTCTCTCCACCCCTACTCTGTACACATTAAAAAAAACCTTGAAAACTAGTTCTCCCTGACCTTTGAAACCATGCAAAGGCTTATCATAAATAACAGCCTCTGATACCAGCCTCCATCCTGCTGTTTCTTCATGGCAATGTATTATTTGATAGGATTTGAAATTCCAAACACACTAACTGTACTGCAAGGCACCACGAAGACGACGACACAAGGGACAGACACATGAATGACTGTCTCAAAATGTGGTTGCCAAAAGACAGCAGCCAAAATAAATGGTTGTACTTTCAGAGATACAGAGCATGCAGGATTCAGATATAAAAAATAATTAATCCATCACACACAATGTATCATCTTCACTAGTCTCACAGGATTCCTACACATTTCAAGACATTTTTAGGGGATAATCCCTGCACCTCTGGGTGGCTATTTATTCATTTAATGAAGTATCCCAATATTCACATTGATGTCAGTAGACCTCAATATAAAGTGTGGGACAAGATGCTGTTTAATAGCATCAAAGTTATCAGAATCTGCCAATTTGTGAGCACAGCAGGAAAAAATAAACTCCTGCTCCCCCAGCAGTTGCCATCACACAGCTGATGCCTCTTTTAACATTTCTCTGAAGAACTGCAAAGTTTTTAGCTGAAGTGTGGTTTATGCCTTGCCATGCAGACCTCAGCAAGGCACAGCAGTAATTTTCAGCTTTCCTTCAAATCTTCCTACTGAACATTTTCATGATGTCACTTGCTTCAGATTGCCAGGACTCAGATGAGGGAGAGAGACCTGAAGGACAACAAAAAAAAATAGTGATTGTGGATATTGGGATGGGATCAGTTCTTTAGCATTCTCTGGTTTTCCATTTCTTATGTAAATTTAGTGCACTTTAGTGTAAAAGTGACCTCAGCAAGCAAGAAGAATCAAGAAATGTCAGTCATGAATACTATCTCCAGTCTTGATAAATTCAAGAATCTTGCACAGCTTACTTAACCTTTTTTTCCCCAATTTCCCCAGGTAGAAATTGGAAGTATTTACTCCCATTCCTTCTTTTGATTTTGTCATCTAAATGCAAGTTCTCTGGCAGAAAGACTCTCTGCAACATCTTGCACAACAGGAACATCACCTTAATCATAACTCCAAAGCTCTGCATCTCACTCCTGGCCTCCATTAAAACTATATAATAAATAAATATAAAATACCTACAAATATTAATGAGAAACTAAATCCCACAGGTTTAAAAAGCCAAGTGAAAAGACAATTGAATTTCTAAAACCTACATTTTAACACTGCCATGTGGAAGTCAAAGCACAGGTGAACACACTTGAAATAAATGCAAAACACCAGTGGACAGAAGCAGGAGAGGCAGAGCCAGCAGACTGGAACTTCGGCATTCCTAAGTGTTAATAATGGCCATCAAGATTAAAGTGACCTCGTTGCTCAATTAGAAACAAGGACAGAAAACACAGGGCTTTTTCACATTTGAAAATTAAACTGTTGAACAATAAGAAAATGCTCAGATAGAGTATCATCAGCTAGTTCTAGACTAGTAATATATAATTATGAAGTATAACTATTATCTCATCAGCTTCTATTTTCAGCTACAAGCACTTCTTTTAAGTTGAAACCATTCATTCACTGGAGCTGTGTTACAGTCTATCATCCACTGATCTCCCGGCTGGGATTTATTCCAGCTTTCCACCCATCTCACTATCGTTGGCATTATCATTTCTGAAATCTAAGCACACTGTGAGTCCCAAAGCAGGCACAGATTTTCAAGCACAAAAGAACCTAATTACTGCTCCCAAGCACCAACTCACTGATGCATGCATTCAGTCCCCAGTTAGTAAGAGATGAGAGAGCACATGGCCCACGGTGATGAAGTAGCAGGTATTTAAAGATGAAATTACAGATAACTTTCTTTCCTATACCATCACTTAATCCAAGACTAAAGAAAGTATAAAGGAATGTGATAAACTGAACACACAGACTTTCAGGTTGTCCACTACAGCCAAGATGAACCTGTCTGACAAGCAAATACTCTGTACCTACAATCAAACAGATCTCAAATAAACACACTCAGCACTGATAAACTAAAAAAAACCCAACAAACCAAACAACCTCAATCCACACAAAAGAGGGTTGGGGCACGCTGACTGCCTAACTTCTGGGTCATTTTTATCCAAGACAAAGATCACTTTTCCTCCCTCCACACCTCTCTAACTCCAGCACAAGCAATGTCACACACCTTCCTTGTGTGCCCAAACTTCCCACTCTGGTGATCAGGCCAAGCCCAGCCACACTAGGAGCACACTAGAAGAACCCTCCCTGGCTGTAAATCAGATTGATTTGGGTCCAACAGCCACGTTTTCTTAAGGCTCTCTCCTGGTGCTGGGCACTAGCCCGTCTCTCACAGCGCTGTGCATTTTTGAGCAGAACACTCCGAAGGGACAGCTGTGACCTTTCCTCCTTCACAAGAAGGGACCACCACCATGTCCAGCACTATTCTTCCCCAGTGACACAAAAACCAGCTCGGGGAGCAGAGAGGGAAGCCGAGCTCTGTGGCTAAAGCTGGGAGCCTTTGCTGTTCCCACCTGGCTGGGCGGCTCCAAAGGCTCACAGACTGTCTCCAGCAAAGTCCATCCAGACAAGCTCAGCAGAGCCAGGACAGAGACTGTCCCACTGAAATTCCCACCATCAGCAGCACAGTCCTGGGATGACCTGGCCTGCTCTCCAAGATGAGGACGGCAGGGGTTAAGACAGGACAGGGACCAGCCCAGGAGGCTGTTCAGATGCAACTTCCCAGTTCCTGTAGAGGGAAGTAGGAAAGGAAGGAAGGGTTTAACTGAAAGGTCACGGGTCCCAACGTGCCAGCTGGCCCCAGCCCAAATGTCCTGCTCAACTCACTAGCAGCCAGCAAGTCCTTCTGAGGTTGCTCACCACTGCAACTGTCTTCAGGATCAAGTCCAGAATTAAGTCATAATTAAGACCAAAGGGGAGAAAGGAGCACGAGGCTGTACATCTTTTGCTCAGTATCAGGATAACAAAGCTTGAGATTAATTGATACAGACTGCACAAAGAAAACTCAGTGCCTGCTTCAAACTCATTATCTCTTAACCCATCTTTGCTGTCACTCATAAAACCACCCTCTAGAAATCCATTGGAGGAATCCACTCAGCCCTCAAGCTATGCAGGGAGTATGAGAGGTTGCGAGATAATATATGCTTTTAATTTTCATTCTCGAGACTTACAGTTGGGCATTTTAAAGCGCCGACTTAAATTTGAAGTAGAATGTTTCTCGACTAAGTGGCAATGTAGGAATGCAAGTCCTTAACAAACATCACTTCCCTGCCCATTCGCACCAAGCTATCCCAGTAACACAGCTGAATCTTAGGTGTACCAAGGACAATGCAAGTAATTTACTAAAAAAGTTGTAGAGCCAATCAATTATCTGCAGGACTTAAAAAAAAAATCCCAAAACTTGTACAGCAAGGGGCATTTCAGGATCCACTCTGCTTTGGTGATCAGAAATGCACAAGGATTTATAAACACTGAGCTGAGCTGAATCACAGGCCATGTGGGGTCTGATAAATATCTGTTCTTATACACCTGCGAAGATGAAATCCAAACTGGAAAAATTCCTACTAATACAAACGAATGCGGAGTCATAGATCTACACACAGATGAGTGTGGATTTACCCACTGCCACACACCAGTCTGTAATTCCATGGCCACACTTGTGCAGAACCCCAAATCTGGGCTGATACCACAATTTTCTTTGTGCACCTTCAATCCAAAAGGTAAAAAAAAGGTAAAGAAGAGCCATGCACTGATTATACAAAGAACTGATGTTCTGCACAGATCTGTACCTGAAGGCAATCACAGCCATGATCCTGAACCACACACATTAAACAGAAACATCTAACCCTAATGACACTTTGATGTGACCAGGGGTTCTCCCCACACCCCTTTCTACAAATACTGAGTTTTTAAGTTAACAGGAGCCTCCCCAAAGACTTCAGCGAACTTTGGATCAGGCCCTACAGCACCAGTTATTTTGCACCATCACCACACTTCAGAAGAAAACCTGTTTTGGGGCCTTCCAAGCAATTCCTGTTCCTCCCAACACTTATGTCAGGTTGAAAGACTCTGTTTTTCCTTCGTCCCCTCGCAAAGGCAGATTGACCAGTTCCCAAATTGCTCTAATTCCTCCATCTCGACCCCCGCTTGACCGCTACAGCTGCCCCCATGCTGCGATCTCTGAATACATCTTTGAGTCCATCTTCCAGCCTGGCAACAATGCTCCTTTCAATGCCCACCAGCACCTACCGAGCCCGCCTGCTCTGCAGCCCTGGCACAACCCAAACAGCTCCCCACAAAGCCCGGGATTTACCAGCCGGGAGCCAGCCTCACGCTCCCAGCCGGAGTTCTCCGCGCCTGTGGATTTGGACACATGCTCAGGCAGTGAATGTTCCCAGGCTCCCGGCCAGTTTTGCTGGGATAACTCATCTCCCTCCGGCTCACGGCAAAGCCCTCCCGCTCCCGCGGGAGCCGCGCTCCCAACACGCAGCCGTCGGGGGGACCTCGGAACGGGTGGGCGAGCAGTTCCCAGGTTGCCGGAGCCAAACTCCGGCTCCTCCGATGCTCCCCGCGGGATGAGGCGCCCCGGCCCCGCTACCTGCACCCCGCCCGGCCCCCCGCCCCTTACCAGAGGGCGATGCGGCTCTTGGGGTAGCTGAGCCTCTCGATGCAGCCGAGGACGTGCGGCAGCGTGTGCGCGGCGTTGCGGGCGAGGATGGCGAGCAGCACGGTGGGCTGCTGCAGAGCGGACTCGGGCAGCGCCGGGGGCTCNCCCGCCCAGGTAGGAGCCCAGCCCAGGTGGGAGCCGAGCCGAGCCGAGCCGAGCCCAGCCCAGCCCAGCCCAGCCGGGATGTGCCCGTCCTCGGGAGGCCGCAATCGGCGCCGCTCCTCAGCACCTGCCTTTGGGCCCGCGGAAAGGTGCGAACCCCACATTTCTCACCCCAGGTTCGAGTTTGAAAGGGGCGTTCGGCAGCTCCCTCCCAGGGCTGATGTGAACACAAAGGTGTCCCGTAGTGCTAATGTGAAGATCCTTCCCGGACATGCAGGAAATTAAAGTTACTTTGCGCTTTTATATCGAAAAGTTTTTGTCAAACATCCTCGGGATGTCCGTGTGAAGTGGCGCCACACCCTGCACCCAGCCCATGCTGAGGAAGGGATGCACAGTGCCATTGTCCCACCTGGAATGTGGCTGGAAAATTAATCTCAGAGACTCATAGAATGGCTCGGGTTGGCGGGGACTTTAAAGCTCATCTCGTTCCACCCCCTGCCATGGGCAGGGACACCTTCCACTATCTCAGGCTGCTCCAACCTGGCCTTGGACACTTCCAGGGATCCAGGGGCAGCCACAGCTTCTCTGGGCACCCTGTGCCAGGGCCTCCCCACCCTCACAGGGAACAATTTCTTCCTAATAGCTAATCTAAACCTACCATTCAGCTTAAATCATTCAGCTTAAAGACGTTCCCCTTGTCCTATCACTATCTGCCCATTTAAGAAGTCACTCTCCCTTGTTTTTATAAGCCCCCCTCAAGTGCTAATAGAGTGGCTCTAAAGTCTCCTTGGAGCCTTCTGCTCTCCAGACCGAACAACCCCAGCTCTCTCAGCACCTCTCCTATGAAGACAGGGAATAAAGGGAAAATATTCCCTGTATTTCATTGACTCACCCGCCACAGAAACTTTCCCATGAATGGACCGACGACAATTTAACATCAAAATAAATAAAATATTTTCCAACAATTAAAATTACTGGGTCATGATCTTGAAAGGGGCATAGTAATCACAGCTCTCTTAGAAGTTAATAGGATTTGGGCATGCTAAACCCTTTTCAAGATGAAATCTCTAATTAACTCTAAGGGCCCCATCATTGGGTTTTACTGTGGGGAGGTGATTTCTCCAATGCAGACAGACCCACTTTAAGCAGGCAGCACTGTTGGCTGTGTGCTTGCAAAATTCAAATATGAGGAAACATTTAACAAGCAAACAATTGTTTCATTATCCATAATGTCGTTGTGAATAACTTGCAGCTCAGGTAGTGTAGGGAGATTATATATAAAGAGAGAGAGTGAGTTCATGTGTGCTATTCTTTGTCTATAGAACTTAATTTATCACCCACATCAACTTATATCGTCTCAGTTTCCTGATCAGATGACTCTCAAAAAAACTAATACAAAAAGGAAGATCCTAGGAAACCTCAATAAAGAATCTCCAGAGGTCACAGAATGAACTGAACTAAAATTTGGGAAACTCCTTCAATTTTTAAGCAACTTCCTGAACAATTAGTGCAAATATATTCCTCCTGTTTGCCCTTCACGACACCTTTATAATTGTCCTTCTAGAATGATACATTAATGAGGCTTTTCTTTCATGGTTAGTTTGCCACATGTTGCTTTTATGCTTGGATTCATTAACCAAATAGAAGGAGCAGCTTTGCAGCCTGCACAAGTGATTAGGGTTTTGCAGGAGCCAGCCGAATCCACACACACAGAATTCCACTGTTGCCCACACTTGGAGGATGGGGACTAATGCTACTGACTTATACTTGATGTGGAGGGTTGTAAACCACCATTTTCCATTTTACCACCATTTTACCTTCCGGCTGGATCACAGTCCCGATTTTAGGAGACTTCAGGAGAAATCCACCCCTCCCATGGCTCTCCTTTTCCAGGCCTCCCCTGTGGATGCGGTGCGATGACACAGGCTGTGTACCAAGCTTCTCGTGGAGGGGAATGCAGGGTCAGGAGCAGGGCCAAGCAGAGATTATTTCCCCCCAGAAAGAAAAGAAGATCTGGAAGGCAGCGACTGCAAAGCCACAGCTTTGCTCTATCTGCAAAGTGTAAAGGTGCCGTCCAGCTTGGTGGTGTCGCAGTCAGTGTTTGCAGAAGGCTGGCTGTGATTTTTACCCTGTGCAGCTCTGGATGTCCTCAGGGAAATCTGAAGTCGTTTCTGTTCTTTACAGGCTTCTCCATACCTTTTACTTTGAGAACAGCATCAGAGCCATAACCATTTACTGAGGGCAGCAGCACCTTAAAGCCAGTAATTTGGTCCTCAGAGTGACATTTCCCTGCTCACACCACTCTGTGCTCGCTGGCTCCTGTGGCACACAAAGGAGAGAGAGCAGCACATGCCTGAAACATGAGATGTTCTTCCACACATAGGACAAAGGAGTCAACTCAGCTTAATCTCTCACTCCCAGCCACAGAGCAGGGGGGAAAGTTTGGAGAGTTCAGGTAAACATTTATCCTGACAATTCTTGTCATTCCGACACCTAGAAATCCATGCAATTTTATGTGCATATACAAAGGAATCTCTACACTGACTTCTTTATTAGTGGCCAAAATTCTATCCTGTATTTCTTTTAAGCCCAGGCTCAATCCTGCTGTGACAGGACAATGAGACACTATGTGGTGAAATATTTGAGCTTTGAGGAAGAAGCAGCTTTTTGCAGATGTAAGTCCCACAGAAATTAATTTAAGCCATTTGTTTCAGCCTCCTCTAAACATCCTTGGCAAACAAGAAGATTCCAGCTGTGAGAACTGTCTCTGGCACTGGTGTACTCCCTCAGTCTGACAGGTGACAAATTCTCTCAGAGGCAGCTTTCTTCTAATTTAGACTTGTTTCCCAAACAGTAGAAAACAGAGGATCCATCCTGCTGATATCTGTAGATGAGTCTATTTCCTTTTATTTACTTCTTCACCTCTGAGGTCTCAAGTCCATCCAATTATTTTCCCAGCGGTCGAATGACCACTGTTGCCAACTCTTTCATCAGTCTCAGAAACTGGATTATTTTTTCCTGATTTTTTTTAATTTATTTTGTACCCAGGGAATTGAAGTGCTGGCTAAAATAGTGGGGTTTTAAGCAGGCCAACCTTCTCAAAATTGCTTAAGATTTTCTCCAATATGATTTTCTGTGGTTACAACCCACACACTAATTTATGTATTCAATATTTATAGGTTCATTTTCATTGATGCTTTATTACAGAATAATCATTAAGCCTGTAAAGAAGATGGGTCAAAGGCAGGACTATTCATTTAGGCAAAGTGTATTCTCACTGGAAGTAAGAGATATTTCTAATAAGGCAGTTCAAGATGCTTTTAATAGAAATACATTGAATCTGTATCCCTTAGTCTATGAAAGCTTTGGACACCATACATTAATAACATATTCTCTGCTTTAACCCTTCTAACCCTTCTTCTTTAGAGGCCTGATGATTATTATGTCATAAAGCATCAATGAAAATTAATCTGTATGTATCGAGTACATAAATCAGTGAGTGGGTCACAACCACATATTGGGAACCACCTTAAGCAATTCTGAGGGGAAAAGTCGCTATTTTTTGCCGGCTCTTCAATTCCCTGGGTACTAAATTAAGTAATAAATTAATAAATAACCAAGAAAAAAGTTAACCTTTAGAAAAGGGCCCGTGAAAGGCCCCTTTGTGATAAGGAAGCGGCGGCTTCGGCCTAGGCCGGGTCGCGGAACGGAGTTGGGGCGGAACTCTCGCTGCGGCGCCGCCGTTTCCGGGGAGCGCTGGGCTGAGCGCGCCGCCCGGAGCGAAGCCGCGTTGCANCTCCGGGGGCGAGCGGGCCCCGCGGGCCCAGGGCGGCTGGGCGGGGACAGCTGGCGGCAACTGGATGACGACTCACCCCACGGTAGGCCGGGGCGGGGGGCGCTCGGTCACTCGGGGGTCCCGCTTTTCCCGACAGGATCCCGACAGGATTCCCCCCGTCGTGGCACCTCGGGTCCCCCTAAGGGGATGTGCTGGCGGGGAGATGTCAGTACTGGGTGTATCGAGGGGGTCTCCGTCCCATGGGAACGGCTCTGTGAGCAGGGGAGGAGGCTGGAAATCACTGAATCCCGGCTGGGAAACGTAAATGCCTTAAACTTTGACTCTGTCTTAATTTTTAGAACACCGAAAACAAGGAGGTGTTTAGTTTGGCTGTCATCTTATGTTGCCGTGCTGCAGCAAAAATAGGTAAAATTGTTTACCTAAAAATAGGTAAAGTTCCATAAAGCTAGAGCTGTTCCAGAAATAGTTGTGATTCCTCATGTATTTGTTTATTTTGCTCGCTTTTAAAAGCACTGAAATAGTGGGAATGTGGAAAAAGAAGCTTTTAAGGTACAGAAAACAAATCCTGCTTTTTAATTGCCTTAAACCTGGTTTCAGACTTGAGTGGCTGCTGTGGCTGTACAAGGACTGGGTTTGGGCTGTGCAATCTTAATATAACTTGTGTTTTTTCCTTCCTCTGGGTCTCAGTTCACAGAGATGATGTCACTTGATATATCTGACAGCACTCAGGTCTACACTGCCTTCCTGGTGTACCTGGACCTCCTGGAAGGTAAATCAGGGAAGTGCCTGGATGGGCCTCACCAAATGTGTTTGGGAGCTGTTAAATTAATTGTTTGTGCACTGGCAGGACCTTTCTATGAAGTCCTTGGTGTTCTTTTAGAAACTTCTGGTGCTGGAGGTTTGTGTCCTGTGCCTCCCTGGAGCCTTTACAGGGATCTTATCCAGCAGTTAGAGGTGCAGGTGTTCCAGGGCAAAGCATCGACAAAAAAAACAGGGGGAAGGAAAAGGAACATAGAAAGGTAAAGTTACAAGTTCAGTTGTTGTGCATAGAGTCCTCATTTGTAGCTTAATGTTAAATTACTAAATCCTAGTGTTTCGCATGTAGCAAATGGCTGGTGTTTGCTGGCCTGTTTTCTGGGAAGGGATAGGATTCCTCTAGGGAAGGAGATAATTTCCAAGTGTGGTGGACCTGGCAGTGTCAGGACTTGATCTTAAAGGGCTTTTCCAGCCTTAATGATCCTGTGAAATCCAGTGTAGTCTTCTGGTGTAGTCTTCCTGCATCCTTCTAAGTTGCTTTATATGAGAAGGGACTGTGAGTAGGCAGCCAGCCAGCCTAATAAAAGTATTTCAGTTTTGCTTGGACCCTGGTGGTTCTCAAGGTTGGGGAGGGGGGGGGTTTTACAGGCCAGAAAGTGCTGTGTCTGTGTGTTATTGTTACACCTCTGAAGAAAATGCCTTAATAGGCTTTAAGAGAAAGTTTCTGTAGTTTGCTGTAGCAAAAACTTCAGCCTTGTCCCTTCAAGCAGAGAGCTGTGTATTATCTTTAATCCTTAATCATTAATTGATTTTTAGCACCTGCTCTTTCACTGTTCAGGATACTGATAAAGTCCAAATTTGGATCACAGTGCTGCAGAGGACTAAATCTGTGTGTTTTTATCTTCTTTTTGCCTTTTTGAAAGACAAGGTTTGCCAGACAGATCCCTGTTCACCATCCCTCAGTGCAGCTTTGGCTCGGCAGGCTGGCACTGCTCCAGGGGTTTCTTTAGCAGGATTGTCTCCGAAGGGGAATTTGGGAGAAAGAGTGAATGAATGAATGAAAGGGGGAGAGTTTTCCTGTGAGGAGAGGGAGGGAAGACAACCTTAGATGTTCACTTAGATATTACATTTGCTACTTGAATGATTAAAGCTTGTGCTTTGTGTTCTGATCCTTCCCATCGCCGACGAACCTTTCCAGGGAGAAACTGGCATGAGGTGAAGCCTGTTGGAGTGGCAGAACTGCAGCTGGTGTGTTTACATGCACGTGCAAGGGAGCAGGAGGGTGTCCAGGTGATGGTGCCAGTGCCTGCCCACATTCTGATAAGCCATGAGAGGTGAGGATGTGCTCAGTGCTTGTGTTGTGTTACCAGTGGCATCGAATGAAGCACAGACATATTTTCCAGGCTGCTTGTCCAGAGGGGACGGGGGCAGAAACAAAGGAGCATCAGAGGAAAGCACCATCTCTGCCTGTGAGCAGTTATTTTTGGTGCTGCAAACACACAGGCAGCTTGGAATATTAAAGGAATCTCAGTTTTGCATCAGTCTCTGCCTGTCCCTCTCTGGAAGTGGAACTTGGATGTCAGATTCTTGCAGCCTGTTGAACACTTCTTATTGTTTAGAGCTGCATTTGCTCTGGGAGATAACAGTGGTTACCAAAGTATGTGTTTGAGACAAGGTTACAGTACAAGCCCTTCACAGTTTATGTTTTGAACATTCTTGTGCTGATTTTCAGTCTGATTTTTAGTGGTACTTTTTGAGTTGCTGGACTTCAAAGTACCTAAAATGAAAACTCCTGTTGGACCTGTCTAAGAATAAGGGGTTTTTATTGTCAAGTCTGTTTGGTTTGCTTTTGTTTTGAAACTATAATTTGGCTACTTTCAACAGGAAATTCCTCTTACTTATCTAGAGTCTGATGTGTCTGTGATTTTGACTTACTTTCCTTGCACATCCAAGAGCAGTTCTCAAGCAGAAGAGAACACAGCTGTGACATGGCAGATACTTGCAGTAGTTTTACAGTGTGTTTTACCTGGCTCTTGGAGCAGCCTCTGACACACAGTGGGATTTACTCCCTGATAAAAGCTGCATGTTCTTCCTGCTATTTGCCAGTCTTCCCTCTGATGTTTCTGAAGACCTGGACTATTTCAGCAGCATCATATGGTTGTGCATTTTTCAATTTCTTCTGTTCCTACTCCCAGCAGGAGCTGGCTCAGGGCTGGCTTTACAGCTGTTGCTGGTTTTTGCTGTTTCCTCTTGCTTTGTGAGCAGCAGCCTGGCACAGTAGTAGGCAGCTGATTAATTAATTGCACTTAGTGCATGGGTGTGTGCACTCTAGGGATGAGGTTTTATTTTAGGTTTCATTTTATGCTTTTTTATTTTAGGTTTTAGAAGTGACAAATCTTGCTAACAGACTTCTATCTTCATTTTGCTGTGGGTTGGGTAAGGGGGAAGAAGATGATTTCCTAGATGTTGATGAGGTTTAGTACTATCTGTGTGCTGAAAAAATCTTATATTTGCAGATAGTGGTCAATCAGAGATGTGGGCTTGGTCTTGCAGAGATACATGGTGTGATCTCCACAGCAGAGGGAAGCTCCTGAGAGGTTTTGCAGGATGAAATGCTGTGTGTGTGTGAAAGGGGCATGCTGCAATTCCCAGCTCAAAGGAGGTTTTAGGTGGGAAAAGAAGGCAGCAAATTAGGATATGAGATCTTTGAGGAATTCCACCTACGTGCTGAGCTGCTGTGCTTGTTTAGTGTCCCACCTTCCCACCTGGGCTGGAAACTTGGACTCCTGGCATTGGGTCAAGGCCAGAAGTATGTTCTGATTGACTCTTAATGACAGATATTCCACTGCATGTATGTCCTATCTTTCAGTGTTTGATTGGGGCTTTTCACTGGGAGCCTGTGCCCTTGTTTGCTCTGTGGTGGTGCTGTTTGCTCTGCCTCTGGCACCGGGGTGTCTGGAATCCATTACTGGAAGGATGTGTGTTAGGGAGGCAAGGAGTGAATGCATCACATTGAGGAAAAGTACAGTTTGTGACTAGGATTTGCTACAGAGCAACTGTGTTGTCACTGAAATGAGCTGAATCCCGGGCTGCAATGCCAGGTGAGTCCATAAAGGCCTGTATGTGCTCAGTATCCATAGGTGTTGCCAGGCTGGAAGATTGTGTGTGTTGGTATTTGGGTTGTTGAATGTGCATCTGCATTTTGTTCAAAGCAGTGCCTTGGCTTTTGGTGTTACCTGCTAAAAGCACAGGCGGGGTGTGAGTACAAGGGAATGCACCTCACTTCAGGTGGAAAATAAACCCTTGGAGGCACTTGGGAAGGTGAAAGTGTTCTGGAATGTTTTCACTCTTGGGCCTGGAATTGTGCTAACTGCAAAAGCAGCCAGTGAATGGCAGCATTTAAGGGCAGCACTTCCTTGCTTAACTAGACAGGCCTGGGGAGGTTTGGAAATAGCAAATAGTCCCCTGCAATCAGACTTCCATCTTCATTCTGCTCTGTGTTTTTCTAAGAGCTTATTGGTGAGGGGGAAGAAAAAGATTTACTAGACATTAATGGATTTTAGTACTATGTATGTGCTGAAAAAAATATCACATTTGCAATCCTGGTCAATCACTCTTGTGGGGTTGGGCTTCCAGAGAAATACAGGGGTGGTTTTCCTCTTCCAAGCCACATCAGCCAAGGTCTGCCTTCCCAATTGTCTCCTGAAGATTTCCTACTTGGCCCCAGTAAAATTGCTGTGGAATTTACCAGCAGGACACCTGAGCAAATTACAAATATGAATGCCCTGCAAAAATAATAATGTGCTCAATGTTTTGTACCCTGTTGGAGGGTTTCATCGTGTCCAGTTTGTGCATGACAGTGAACTGCTGAAGGCAAAAGCTGTTCTGCTTACCAAGCTCACTGTCCACTTCCACAAACAGCTCAGTGGGAGCTGATCATCCTGCCCTGACAGGGTAGAGCTGCACAGGAACTAGCTGAATGCCAAGATTAGGAGCCCAGTGCAAAAGGTCTCAGACAATGTGAGAAGTGGCTCTGTGCTGTGCATGTGAATGCTGCTGTGTTGGCCCACACTCTGAACCACACACAGCTGAGGCTTAGGGAGCTGTGTGTTTGCTGGATTCAGCAGGAGGACTTTGCAGGTCCATTGGCTGGGATGTGTTTGCTGCTCACTGTGACACCAGATTTCCCTCATTGTCAGGACATTCCAGAACTGTGGCTCTCCAGAGGAGGAAGCAGTCAAACACTGGGAGTGCTGCTTCAGAGCTGGCAGAAGTTACTTATATAAACCAAGTTTAGTGGGGGTGGGAGAGCTCACAGTGCTGACAGCTGGATTTTTCAGATAGCCTTGATTCTTCAAGAACCTGGGAGTTAGATTCCAGATCCACTAGAATTAGGCACTGTCTGTCCTAGACAAATAACACCATCTAAGCAAAATGTTACTGATAAACTGTCAGATTAAATGATACATCACTGCCCTGTTTGTTTTCTGTGTGCAAGTGTTGGAAATGAAGGATGAAGTCGGTGGCCTGAGGTCATGGAGACCTGCAGGGTTTGGTTTAGACTTATTTTGTTAAAATGCTAGCTTAATTTAAATATTTAATTTTAAAACTGAGAAGCATCCTGAGAAGGAAATCTGAGGACTGGAAGGGATTTACTCTATTCAGAATGTGTAGATTGTGAAGTAAATATATAATCTGAAGATTACATCTATTTTCTATCTATCTATTTTCTATCTATCTATTTTCTATCTATCTATTTTCTATCTATCTATTTTCTATCTATTATTATTTATTAATATTGCTGTTTTAAATGTGTTGAAAATGTGACATGCTTGTCATCTTGGATCCTCTTGATGGTTTTATCAATAACTCTCCTGCTACAAGCATCATTTGAGTTTACTGATACAGTAAATCACGCATTGAAAATGTAATGAAAGGCTCCTAAATGCAGCCTCTTTATTAATATTTTACGTGTGATTGATGTGGCTCCTCCAGCAGAGTTGGTTGTGCAGTGCTGTGATTGAACACCCTCTAGCTGGTGTGTCTTGTAGGAGTTGGCTGAATTCTGATTCCTCTCTTTTGCATGGTTTGCCTTCAACTTCCATGGAAAAAAAATCTTTATATTCCTCAGGGTTTCAGTTCCTTTCCCTGACCACTGTGGCACGTGGCGTTTTCTTTGCTTTTAGGTTTTACTTTCCATTCCAAAAGCTGAGTTTCCACTAGCATTCCCTGTTCCTGTAGTTTGGAAACAAATCCCAAGGGACAGTGGTGTCCTTTTACACCGCCACGTGCTCCTTCCCACATCTTCCAAGGTTAGTCTTGCTGCTTGGCCTGGAGCAGCCTTGCTGATGGTGAGGTGCTGAATCCAGGGAATTGTGTCCGGGAGGTGCTGACCCAGTGAGGGACAATGGCACGCTCCAGTGCACGGGGTAATGATCTCTGTCCCTGGCACAGAGACCAACTTGTGTTGACTCTGCAGCCCTGCCATGAATTATTCATCCAAATATAAAGGGCAGATTGAAAGCCTTTGGCTTTTCTGGGATGGAAGGCAGCAGTTCCATTTCAGCTCAATGGAGCTCTGTGCAGCCTCCACAAAACTGCTCTGAGCTTTCAGTTCTCAGCAGCTCTTGCATGGGATGTGGCCCTGCAAAGCTCTTTTGTTCACCACAAAACTTTCTGCTTGTGTTATCTCTCCTTTGTGGTTGTGGTCTCAGTTTTTGGGCACCCCCCAAGCTGCAGCTGCCTCAGTTGGACACCTGGTTCTGTGCCTGGGGAGAACAGGGCAGGGTTATTTTTTATGAGCAGGTCATTAGGAAACACTGCGGAGGTTTCTGAGGGGTGTCGAAGGCCAACTTTTAGTGCAAAATTAAGATAGAGGGGAAAAATGGAAAATTCCCCTCTTTGGATGGATTGGTATGGATTTGTTTCGTTGTTTGGTTTTAAGCTGTCAATTACAACAGGAATAGAGGACAAAGTAAGTTCAGTGTCGCCATTTAGTTTCAAAACAACAGTAAAGGCAGATGTTACATTGCTGTTATGTTCACTTGGCTGGGCCTTACATGATGTTAAGTAAACTAAACCTGCTCTTAGCACTAATTCTTTGTGAGAAAAACCCAGTCCCTACTGACTCTAGTTTTCGGGTATCTAAAGCCCTTTTCCTGGGGCAAAGTGCTTTAGAAATGCCAACTCTGTGCTTTGGATAACAGTGTCTCCTTCGGTGTTTGAGCTGAAATCCTTTGAAATCCAATGTGAGGTGAAAGTGGGTTTGCTTCCTGGGTGGAAAATGAGGGCTTTGTCCTGCTTGCACTTGGCTTTTTGGGAGCAGATCCTGGATTGCAGTGTACAGGCAGGCACCATCAGTCTTTAGAGATGGGTTTTCAGGCTCTGCTGGAAACTTTGGGCTGACTGATCTGTAACAGATGAGAGTACTTCCATAAAAATACTCAGCTTTATTCCACTTAAGGGACTTAAATTAGACTTTCCAGTGGTTCTTATGCTGTGTATATTCCCCCAGCTTATATATGTTATTTTCTTTTCACAGTGCCTTTGTTCAAGACATACCTTTTTGTGTGGGAAACCTAAAACTTCTGGCACTTCTGAACTTATCCACTGGCTTTTCTTCATGGGGAGGGAGAGAGAAGGGAAAGGAGTGATTGACAGGATATTTTAGCTCAGACTTCTCCCTGTGCATTGCAGGAACACTCAGGATTGCTTGTTGTGTGTCCTAACACAGTTGTGAGTCCTGGAAAGGCTGCTCAGGGTGCTGGTGGATGGAGGTGATCAAGGCTGTTGGCACATGCCAAACTACTGGAGGTGGTTTCCTCTCTTCCAGAGGCTTCTAGTGTTGGACACTTTCAGAAACACTAAATCCACTTCTATCCAGGCAAACCCCATCTTTTATAACTGCCATCACCTGCATGGCGAATTGGGTGTTCTGGTCATTAAGGAGCTTATTTGTCATCTTAACTGGGTAGGTGACATCAGCTGGTCTGTTGTCTAGGAAGGAGAGCTCTTGTTCTGGGCTGCCTGTGTTGAGAGAATGGGGAAGAGGAAAATGGTACATTTGCAGTTGTAATTCCTTGTGGCCATAGAAGCTGATTCCCCACATCCAGTGGAAAGCACTGGGCTCTGTGGGCAGCAGTTAGATCTCAGCCAGTGGCATGTCTTTGAACTCTTTACATAAACCCTGGGACTCAGTCCCTTGAAAAGTAAGTCAGGGATGCAAAGAAATGTCATTAATCTGTTGCCAGGACCTGGCTGCTTTTGGGATTGTGTGCATCTTCAAAGTCCTGATTGCTAAATGAGAGGAAAACGTAGGTTCAGATGTCAGTTCTTGGTATAAGGAGTGTATCTTGCAGTGTAAGGAGAAATCAGGAGAGATCAGAAATCTGGCTGCAAGGCCTCACTGTTCCATCCATGCCCCTGGGAGGGGAAATGGTGACAGCTACTAAAGAGACCCTGAAGGAGTTTGTGCCCTGACTGACAGGTGAATACAGACCTGCCTGAGTCTCCTCCCACATATGGGGCTGTCCACACTCAGCACAACTTTGGTGTCTTTGGCTCCCAAAATATCTCTCCGGGATAGCTGTGTCCTTTGATTTGGTGTTCCATTGTTAATTCTATATCACATTCACAGGAGAAGGAGAGAGCTTCATATCCACTGCTTCCTGAAAGCCATGGATAATTCCTTGCTCAGTGGGTCTCTGCCAGCAGCCTGGCCTTACCGGTTTATTCAGAGCTTCCTCCAGACACTTGCTGGTGAGGTGTGAGGGTGGGGAGGCCCTGGCACAGGGTGCCCAGAGAAGCTGTGGCTGCCCCTGGATCCCTGGAAGTGTCCAAGGCCGGGTTGGAGCAACCTGGGATAGTGGAAGGTGTCCCTGCCCATGGCAGGGGGGGCACTGGATGGGCTTTAAGGTCCCTTCCGACCCAAACCATTCCATGATTCCATGTGTGACAGGTGCATTCTTGCTCCGTACCCCTCAGTAGGGGCTTGAAGTGACAGGAGCAGAAGGTGCCCAGGTGGCCAGTGCAGTATCTCTTCCCTTTTTGTTCTGTTGGTAGGAAATAGGCTGGAATGTGGCTTTTCACAGCCATGGGTGCATGAACTCACTGACTATATTGTATTGCCTTGCTTTATGTATGGAAGCACAAGGAAAGGCACTCCTGGATTTAGTCAGCCTGGATTATGCACAGTTCAGGACACATATGGATACTTGAGAAGGTCACAGGCTTAACAGTGTAGGCTTTCCAGGCTGCTGCTTGTTCTCTGCCAGGTTCCATTTGGCTTTTATTAAGGGATCAAAGGGGTTTCAAAGGAAGATGGTGATTTAGGTTTGAAAGCTGATGCATTTAGAAGGAGCCTTATTTTCAGCTGCAGTGTCCAGCTTCAGGAATGCATGTTTTGTGGTGGATGAGATCTCCTTTTGAAGTGAGAGGTGGTTTTTCCCAGTGCTGTTCCCAGAGCAGTCCCAGAGGAGCCCTCTTGCACCTGACCTGTGGGAGAAGGAGAGAGCTCCCTGTGGAAATCTTAGAATCTAGGAAATCTTGCTGTTGTTCTGCCCCTGGGCACCACCCTCCTTCAGTGTTTGCTGCCCAGTTGGGCCAGAAATCCAAGGGCTCCAGGGATCAGTGTTGTCCTCAGCTCTGAACCAAAAAGTAACTGGTGTGTTACTCTTCAAATAAACTAAACAGGAAAAATTGCATAACTTTGTCTTGGATTTTTAAGGAAGACATTATTTATGCTGACTGTCCTGAAGAAGAGCATTAGTCTTGTGGCTTCTAGTCTAGACAGGGAGCTAGAGAAACCTGGCTTGGGCTCCTGGGTCTTGCACAGTCTGGCAGAGAACTGTGGTACAGAGACTTACCTCTGCAAATGGAATAAGTCTTAATTATTTAGTTCCCTAATTGAACACCAGGTGTTATTTAATTAGATTTTTTTATTTCAGCCTAATGAAAACAGGGCCATTAGAGATTCCCACTAGGATTCTGGTAGTTGAAGGAAGGCTTAGGAGCAAGTGTTGTGCAATTTCCAGCAGAGATGTATGTAACTGGTACATTTTTATAAGATTCTCTGTTATTTTCTTTTGTTGCTTGATTATATGATTTTGGATTTTTATTAGAACAGATACTATACTTTCTTTAGTGGAGACAAGTTTGCAGAATGAAAACAGGCTGAATAAAAATAGCAATTATGCCCTTCTACCTTTGTAAGTGGTTCTGTGGACTCCTTTCTAACTGATTTTTTTTTTTTCTCTTCTAGGTTAAGGGAAATACTGAAAAAAGCCTCTGTCCCCCCAGAGGATCCTGACACCCCTCTGTCAGTTACTTTGGCCATAGTTGAGACAGATTCCACAATAGTCTATTATAAATTGACTGATGGCTTTGTAATGCCAGAGCCTCCCAATGATACTGAAGATGTGGACAACAAACAGTGGAGAAAGAAAAGAAAGAAGCTTTTCAAATGATTAGGACAGAAAAAGACTCTTCTTGGAACTCCTGTGCTGCAACACAAACAAATCCAGGAACTGATGGATGTAAATAAGTGGTTTGCTCCACTCTGCCTTGGCGTATCAAGGATCTGCTGGGGGAGAACAGAGGCCTGTGCAGCTGCACTGCAATGAAATGCCATTTGAGGTATGAAATAGGTCATGCTTTGAGACAGGTTGGTCCTAGCTAATAAATATACTTGGGAAATGTTTGCAGAGCTGGTCTCCTTTCTATCTGGTCAGGTACACAACAGAATAAACTGCAGTTGTTGGCTGCAGGTAAATCTGAAGGGTTTCTGGCAGGAATACTGAGGCCAAGTGAAGGGCTTTGTAGTTTACAGAGTGTCTTTGTCTCAGCACTGTCAGAAACACTCATGCTGCCCCCCAGGCTACATTTCTGAACACTTGCTTTCTTTCCTCTGCTTTTGGAGAAAAGGCTTTTCCACAGAAATGCTTTAATTTTTTTCCTGCAGAGGGGAAACTGATTATAGCAACACCAGGGGCAACTGAAACAGCAAAGTGTGTCACCTTCTCTGCTGTAAGTGAGCACTAGTTATCTGCTTCATGCACCAAGCAGGTTTCTAAACCCATTGTCATACTTTGGATTTATTTTATTTCTTTTTTTTGGACACAGCTTCTGCATATTGGAACTGGCTGCCCTAGAGATGCTTCAGCACAGAGTCACTTAGGAGGAAAAAACCTGACTTTTAGTTTCTTCTACAGGAATTTTCCATGTCTTTCACTTAGAAATCTTCAGGTTGAACTTAATGTTCCTTGGCAATCAAATACCATCCCAGGAGCAGCTTCTTGAGCACAGACATGTCTGTGTGAGAGCTGTGTGGCCAAGGATCACAGTGAAAATGTGAAGCACAAGAGCTCTTTTTTGCATGGATATAAGAATGGGAGAGAATCCAAAAAGCCAAGCTGGAAATGAAAGCCCATTTACTATCCCTGTGACTAGGGTGGGAGTTTCTATGGCTGTGGAGTTGGAAGGTAGGTTGGCCAAAGGTGCTGGGAGGCAGAATGATCCCACAGGGAGAGCCCAAGGCAGGAAGGCTCTCACACCCTTGGAGGAGAAGTCACTGGAGTTCTGCATGGCACCTTTCCTCATACAAGAGGAAACTCTGGATCTCTGGGCTTTATTCTTAGGCAAAGAAAAATTCTCTCTTTCTCCTTCTTAGTGTTGCTCCTCTTGTGGCGGAAAACCCATTTTATTTTGGTCCAATGCCTTCCTACCTGAAAAGGTACCTGTGTGCTGGCTCCTGATGTGGTGCATGTGACTTTAACATCAATATTTCATGTGCTCTGCAGCTTATTCCATAAAGTAGGTCTCACACTTCACTAGGCTACATCCCACCAGGTAAACTGTCCTTGTTCCAAGCTGTGAAGTGTGAGCACATGCTGGAAAAGAGCTGGGTTTGTGGGATGGAGGCTCTAACAAATGCTGCACGTGGCAGAATTGAAGTGATGCATGATAACCCCAAAAGCAAAGTTTTTTGCATTTGCTCCAATTTCTGGGGAAAATTGCCAGTTTGCAGTTTGCTGTGTGACTGATGCTGGGCTTTACTCTTCATTTTATCATTTCCCTGCACAGAAAGAGGAGCAGAACTTGAGCCTCCTGTACACTGAAAGCTGCTGCCCCAGGTTCCAGAAGTCACATGGGGAAAACTGTGTCCAGAGGCTTTGATTTCTGTTTCTTCCCGTGTCCCACTGAGAAAGGAATATATGGGCCTTTTTTCCAGCCTCTCTAGATTGTGGTAGCTCTTTATTTCTGGAGGAAAAAAACCATAGAAGAATAAATCCCGTCACAGCACTGTTTGTCCCATAGGTATTACAGTGGAAACCTGGGGATGTGAAATAAGCCCAGAGCCAACTGTGCTGCTCCTTTACATTCCACTGAAGTGTTTCTCTGTGTCAAGTCAACAACACACGGACTGGAGCCTCTGGTCTTCCAGGCACTGAGTAAAGATGGGAAGAGACTTCCCTTAGAAGTGTATCAATTCAGAACTGCAGTGCATTAGCATTCCTGAATCCATGGTATCCTGCTGCTGTGCCTAAAGTGTTCAAGCCTAACTCTGCCTTAAGTGTTTGTGAGACATCCCTGGCAGCATGGCCTTGACACCACTGCAAATCCAGACCTTATTTCAGCCCAGAAGATTTTACAGGCTACATCTCGCCATCTTTTAAAAAGATTTTTTTTCCCCAAGTTTTATTTGCCAAGCACAGCTTGATTTGTTTTATTGACCCCCCCTTGACCAACAGAAGGTGTTTTAAAATCTTGAGAGGATCGTTTTCTGGTAGATTATTGTCCCAAGCTCTTTCTCTGTTCAGGGGGATGTTTGCATTGGAGCTTCCCCACCGAGTCAAGAATGATAGAAAAGCAAAGTGATGTTTTGGCAGGGATTTGGTGGCCAGACTCGAGGCCTGATTATGTAAGTGAGCCTTTGCTTATGCAAACTATGTTTCCTTGGGGCACTGCTGACACCATCACCCAGCTCTCCTGCATTCAGCCTGTTTGCAGCACTCACAGAACATTTGATGTGCAAAAAGCACTGGTGGAGAAGCAGGAAACCTTGTCAAGTGCATGGAGAGGAGCTGAGGTGATGAGTGGTGGCCAAGAACCACGAGCTGCAGCAACTCCCACGGCCTTCCCATGCTGAGAAAGCAGGAGCTCCTCCTGTGGGATCACCTTTGTGGCTGTGTGTGTGCTCTGTGCCAGCTCAGGGTGGAGCAGCTGGGTGACCAAGGGACACCTGTGTCCCTGCTGGCGTGGCAGGCAGGGATGAGGTGAAGGTGTGTTGCTTCCACATCCTGAGCACGATCCCAGCCCCTACAAAATGACCCTGAGCATCTCTACAAAACGCTTCAGTTTCTCAGGAATCAATAGAAGAAATATACAGGCTCTGGTAACCCATTCTCAAGGTTTTCCGTGGGATCTTTTGCTTGGACACAACATTGAAATAACATTACTAAAGCCAAGTGATCTTAATCTTTTTTCTGGCTCAGCAAACCAACAAAGCTCATTAATTTAAAACATTTTTTTTCCCTAATAAAGAATTCATATGAATTTATTGATCATCTTACTAGTATTGCAGATCTGTAGGAATTAGATGTTTATTTAATAGGTAATTTCAGTAGTTTTCAGGAATCTAAATGCTATCAACTAGACCGCAAGTCCTGTTTTATATAAATAGCTCATTTTTAACCTCCTTTAGTCCTCCAGGGACCAGGGACAGGACCCAAAGGAACAGATGGAGTTGTGTCAGGGCAGGATGAGGTTGGATCTCAGGGAAAGGCTCTTCCCCCAGAGGGTAGTTGGGCACTGCCCAGGCTCCCCAGGGTTTGGTCACAGCCCCAAGGCTGCCAGAGCTCCAGGAGGGTTGGGACAACAGGGACAGGCTGGGATTGTTGGGGTGTCTGTGCAGGGCCAGGGCCTGACTGGATGATTCTTGTGGGTCCTTTCCAACTCAGGATATTCTGTGATTCTAAAAATGGCTACAGCTGCACCTCATATTTCAGAGTATCCCAGGGAGCTGATGGCTTTTCCACGTCTTTCCCTCATTTCTCAGATGCTCCCTCTTTGGTGGCACGGTGAGCTAAGGAACCAGACTCAGTGCCTTCAGCAAACCTGACTGAGAGCCCGTTTGCTGCTGAATTAATGAGTACTGCATTAATTAGCTACAGCACCCAACTGACATCATTTATTGCCCTGATGGTTTATCATCTCACTAATCGTTCTTTGCATCCCCACCTTGCTCCAAGCTTCTCCTCATGTTTCTTGTCTGGCCATCAAGCTCAGTTTGCCAATCCAGAAAGGATTTGCTCATATTTTTCATGGCTTTTTTTTTTCACTCCTCCAGTCATCAGCAAATTCTTTAGTATTGTTTGCTGCCCTCTTGGCCTGTGTTTCATGCTTAGCTCTGCATCCCTTAATTAGCCTCAAATTTATCCTTTCATGCTGTCTGGGAGTTTCTGTCCCAGCCTTCCTTTCTTCTGCTGTGGTGTCTGGGTGATCTACAAAGAGCCACCTGTGCCTTTGTCCTGGTCCAGGTACCAAGCGGTCCTCTCAATTCCACCAGACCAATCCCATTTACCATGAAAAAATTGGGTAAAATCTGAGGCAAAGTCTCGTGAGTCCCGTGCTAATGTCCAGCCTGCAAAGAATCACGGAATATCCTGAGAAGGAAGGAACCGACAAGGATCATCTGGTCAAAACCTAGGACACCCCAACAATCCCAGCCTGTCCCTGTTGTCCCAACCCTCCTGGAGCTCTGGCAGCCTTGGGGCCGTGACCAAACCCTGGGGAGCCTGGGCAGTGCCCAACCACCCTCTGGGGGAAGAGCCTTTCCCTGAGATCCAACCCAAACCTCCCCCGGCACAGCTCCATCTGTTCCCCTGGGTCCTGTCGCTGTCACACAGAGCAGAGATCGAGAGGCTTCTGGAAAGCGCTGCCTTCGTGTGGGGAGTGACTGTCACCCCCCTTTCCATCATCCCAAAGACCCCAGTTAACAGCCAGCAGGGATGTCCGCTGGGTTAATCCCAGATTCTGGAGCCGGCTGGTTGTGCCTGCACCAGGGGGCGCTTAGAGACCGCCGAGCCCGAGTGCTCCTCTGGGAAAGCTGGAGCTTTGCAAAACTCCCCCCGCGCTCTCCTTCTGCTGATAAAGGACAATACCGAGAGGGGAGACCAAAAGATGCAAGAGACAGATAAAGAAGCCTCCTGTCTCCAAACTGGTAGAATCAACTCACTCAAGATAACACCAAACAACCAGAGTGCACGCGCAGAGGAGAAAAGTTCACAAGTTCAACTTGAGGAGAACTGGCCTTTGACCACGGAAAGGAGCCTTTCTGGGACCACCAAAGCAAAGGACACATGCTCAGAAGGGCGTGAACCTAATTAACATACAAAGCGAGGACAGGCAGGCCAAGAGTTGAATATGCATGAAAGAATTATGTAACCCAATACATATGGAACACCTTTGTAAATAAAAATGTGGTTCAAGCTGGAGTAAGTTACACAAGTCTTCGGAGAAATATCTCCCTTGTGTCCAGCGCTGTTTACATACCCACTTCATAATAATCAAAAGTTATGGAGTTTTATTTATTCCGTATCGTTTCACTGTGGTAGCCTCTAACTAGACAGCCAAAGGGTTTCTCAAGACCTACCCCAGTTCTCATCCTTTACCTTTTAATTCCCCCTCATATGATATAAAATTATATCCTCTGTGATAGGATTTGACCCCAGCACAATGGTAATCCCAGCTGCCCAGAACCTCCCAGATTCATACATGAACCCCTGAAAGCCTGGAATAAATATCCAGAGGGAAAACTGCAGCTTGAAACTCACCATAAAATATCCTGTTCAATATAAAAGAACATAAGATGACATAAGCAGTACAGTACTGTACAAAATAAGTGGCTGGGAGAGACATACTCACTGTGCTTAAAAATATGTTACATTCTGCAGGGAATTGTCAGGCAAAACAGGAATTGGTCATTCCACAGGAAAATTTAATTTACTGAAAAAACAAAATTGAAAGTAGATGGGAAGTATTAAATCACTTGAACTCCAGCATTTAAAATATATTGATTATTTTCCTGAGAAGCAGGTTGCTACTAGCCAGGAATTTATAATCATCCCTGGGCAGGGATGGGCTGAGCTGATGCCCTGGCGAAGCTATTGCTAAAACAAAATTCCCAAAACAGAGTGATCATAAGTGGCAGCAAAGTGGGTTTGGAGATGAGATGGTGAGATAGATGAGAAAGTGTTTGGGAAGGAAATCCTGGGTGTACACAGCAAGGGAAGTATCAGGGTGGAAGGAGGTTACTCATGGACTTATTTTAATTGCTGATGTTGGACTAAACACAAGCACAAAGTCAATGATGTGTCAAGGCAGCAAAAAAGATGGAAAAATACGGAAATTCTGTGCTGTAGCTTTGGTTTCCAGATCAGGACGGATGGGATGTCTCAGTCACTCCCAGCAAAGTACCATCAAATAACAAGGCTCTGAGAAGACAAATGCAGTTTCTCAGGCAGAAAATTCCCAGTAGAGATGTGTGGCCCAGTAGGAACCAGCACTGACCAAGGCATCTGCCAGCCTGCAACTGGGCATCCAGGTTCCACTGGGCACCAGGCTGGGAACAGCGGGTCATTCCTGGAACAGGGTGGGAAGGAGGTCAGAGATAGGGGTCAGAGAGCACAAACGGGTCCTTGGATGGGCATCTGCACATGATGAAAGGCTTCTTCCCCACCTGATCAAGCCCACTCTCCTGGAAATGGAAGCACAGGCATTGGATAACACCGCAGTGAGGAACATCAGGTCAGGGAATGCTCAGCTGGTCCCTGTGGCCCTCGGAGGAGGTGGCACTGCTCAGAGACACACACCCTCAGACCCTTTTCCCCATGGTGGCAGTGAGGGCAAACAGTTCCCACATGCAGAATGCTTCCCCCAGCGTGGGTGTCGTGTTGGGATTACAGGTGATTTACCCTCCTGGCCTGTGTGTCCTGTTGGAGCTCTACAGGACTGGCCAAGGGGGGTTGCTGAGCAAAGCAGGGCTGAGAAAAAGGGTCTGAAGAGTATCTGCATCCAGGAATTTGGTTTCAAGACCACCAGGAGAAATGCAGGCAAGGATCAGAGCTAGCTGGAAACAGTTTTAAAGTGTGTTTTTTTAAACCCAGCTATTATAATGTGTTGTCAAAGTAATGCCTTCAGTTAAAAGAGTTTTAGAATTTACAGAGCAGCACAAAAAAATCCAAAACCTCTGGGTGGTAATTTCCCCAAGTCAGACTAACTCCCTTCTAGCTTGTTCCCCAGCAGCATCTTTAATTGCTGCAGCCTCACAGAAAGCCTGTGTGACGAAAGGAAGATAATAATTAGCTGAGCATTTCTTTTTCCTGACGTTGTTGTGAGCCTGCAGGGACTGGCCTTTCCAACATTTATTATTTGGTTAAATCATTTTGTTCTAATGGGTTGATAGAAGGGAGAGCTGGGATGGAGGAAGGGTGTTTGTGTTGTGCTGTGCAGGGTCTCTCTAAGAGGTATCAGGGATGTGACTTTTGTTGACACGTGTCAAAGAAAAATTCCACAAAATCACAGCTTTTTAGGACTGTGAGAGGGAAATCCTGATGTTAATCCTGATATCCTACATCCTGATGTGGGGCAGCTTGGACTTGAAACTGAAAAAGCCTTCCCTGGTGCAACTGTGGTGGCTGGAAGAGCGGGGACATCTCCTCAAGAAAGATCTACTTTGGGATTGTTACCACAGACAGGAGGGAATTCATTTGGGTCTGTCATTGGAAGTTTTCAGGTTGCAAAGCCTGGCACTAGGAGATCCCAGAATTCAGGCTGCCTGTGCATCCTAAACTTGGTCTTCTTATCATCCTGGACTTGATCTTCTTGTAGATAAGTGTTAAGAAGTTTTTTATTATAGGTGTCAATACTTATTTTTCCATTTGGTAAATGTGAAGTCACTCAAAGTCCTTCTTATCCTTCTCATCAGCATGTTACTTTATAAATTATTAATCAAAGGGTGTCCAGATGTGCCACTGAATACAAAAGTCTTTGTGGTGTTTCACCAGAATATGAAAACAAAGCACAAATGCTAGTGAGCTGTGAGCACTGTAATCCTATAAAATTAGATAAAATTAGGCAAGGGTGATGCTGCTTCCCTTTGCAGCCAGAGATCTGAAGAACAGAGATTAAGGCCTTAACTGTCTATTAATTTCCAGTGCTCAGCTTCAGATAATGAGAACTTAACTTTTTAATTTAATTGAATTTAATTGCTTGTGCCTAGCAATCCAACTGCACTTCACTGGTTCAACCTGCTGTGGAAGCAATAGATAAACCAAAAAGTCTTCACACCTTGAAGTAAACTTTATTTCAGGGGGTTGAATTGGGATATAAAGAGGAGAAGGCACTTGCTCAGAGTTTTTGTGTGCTCCCAGCACTTTGGGATACAGCTTGGTTCTTCTCCTGAAGACTCCAGAGTCCTCAAATCCACCTTGAAATAAACTCATCAATAAAGCCCTGCACCTCCTTATTTGTTTATTTTTAATTTCATCTCAGAGATAATCCTGTGGATTAAGCAAAGTCATGGTCCCCTGGCTGGGGCTTGGCACAGCTCCCAACACTTGGTGTTTCTGGGATGGGGACTTGGGCTCTGCCTGAGTGTTGCCCACCCTGCACTTGGCACCTCAGCCCAGCAAACTGGCAAAAACAGCTTTTTTTTTTTTTTTTTAAGAGCAGTTTTTCTGCCAATATATCCAAATCTTAATGGGTTTTTCAACACCTTTGCAGCTGAGGTCGTTTTTCTGTTGGATTTACCGTGCCCTTTGCAGGCAGTGGCTGCCCTGGGATTGGTGTGCAGGTTTAGAATCAAAGGATTTGGGTTGGAAGGGACCTTCAAAGGCCCCCCAGTCCAAGCCTCTGCCACGAACAGGGACACATTCCACTGGAACTCCAGGCATTACCAATGGGATTGGACTGCTGGAGCTCAGACTCACCTCTGTTGCTGTTGCTTTGATACATCTGCATGTGTGTATATAAACCCTGCTTTTCTTTAATGCCTCCCACAACAAAAAGCTGTTCCTCTTTGCCCAGAGTCTCCAGATGGTGCTGAAATCTTCAGAGCTTTGGGGGTTTATTTGTTTGCTTATTTTTAGGTAACTTCCCACACTTGGGCTCTCATCAGGATGCCTCAGCCTTTCCATTTACCAAAGAATCTCACTTTTAGCTCAGTTTTTGTCCCCCTTCCCAAGCAGGTCTGTAATGAATTGTCATGGTTTATTATTAGTGTTGGTGCTGAAGTTCATTTTCTAAATCTCTGTTGGTTTTCCCCTTCCCAAAATAAATTTGCAATTTCCTCTGTGTTCTGATCTCAGTTGTTTGCTTACCTCCCTGCTGGATCCACACCAAGTTTTCTGAGGCTATTAAAAAATAAAGGAGAGAACCACTGATCTCATGTGCTGAGCCCCAGGCCCAGCTCCACCACCAGCATTTTTGGAGGGGTCACATTACATCCACCCTCTGCTTTTGGGCCTTTGGGGAATTAGCCCCAAAATCAGCATTTGGCCAACATACAGCTGTAATCAAGTTTTTTTTGAGACAGAAGAGGAAATGCTGAACATCTCCAAGGATAGCAAAATTATCAGCTCCATAGAAGAGCAGCTCAATTATGCATTCTACAGTTTCCTTACAAGGAGCAGTGGAGGGGCAGACAGTGATCCCTGCCCTTTGTGACCAGGAACAGGACCCTGGAATGGCTGGAGCTGTGCCAGGGGAGGTTTAGGTTGGATCTCAGGGAAAGGCTCTTCCCCCAGAGGGTGGTTGGGCACTGCCCAGGCTCCCCAGGGTTTGGTCACGGCCCCAAGGCTGCCCGAGCTCCAGGAGGGTTGGGACAACAGGGACAGGGTGGGGTTGTTGGGGGGTCTGGGGAGGGCCAGGAGCTGGACTGGATGATCCTTGTGGGTCCTTTCCAACTCAGGGCATCCTATGATTTTGTGTTTCTATGATTCATGTGCCCTGTTTTCCTGGTCAGCAGAGCTGGCTGTGCCACTGTCCTGGCCCTGGCTGATCCTGGTGTGCTCCCAGCTTCCAGCATCAACCACCATTCACTGTGTGAGCCACAGAAACCCTCTCTCTCATCAGGGCTGGCAAAAAACCCCCAATCTAACTCAGCAAAAATCTCTTATTTTACTACCATCATCAGTTCTGGGGGAAAACTCTCCAGTGCTCCTAATCATATCAGAGAAGCACTAGGGAAGAAAACATGATTTTAATGGCAAGTTGGGACATTTTGTAGTTCATTTTTTTCACACGGAGCCAGGATTTCATCTCTGAGCAGCTCCCCTGCTTGTGCAGCAAAGGCTGTGCCGGTGGCTGCAGCACCTCTCCCTCCATCCCCGTGGGAGCCGGGTGTCCCCTTTCCCTACCTTTGGATTTGGAGCGAGCACTGCGGCTCCTCTGTCGGTCAGGCTATATTTAGCTGCTGTGTGGTAGCATTTCCAGCTTTCTATTTTGGTAAATGCCATTTCCCAGGAAAGAAGCCGAGCCGCCCCCGATCCGTGCGCGCACCGGGAAGCAGGAGCTGTATTTCTGTCATGCACATGGATAATGCACCTGTGCACATGGATAATGCACCTGTGCACATGGATGAGGCACCTGTGCACATGGATGAGGCACCTGTGCTGGTGCTGTTCCAGCCAGTGCCTGCAGCTCTGCCAGTGGGATGCTTCCCTATGGCACATCCCACAGCTATTCCCCCTTCCCCTGCAGCACCTGGAAAGGTTTTCCCTCTCCTTGGCATCCTCCCCGCTGCCATCCCTTCTGTGGCATCTACAGGGGCCAGGGCACTACAGGGCTTGGGGCTGGGTCTTCTTTCTGCCCACATGGAGGTAGATATAAAAATATAAATGTATATAAAAAATATATATGTGTAAATACAGCATGTAAATAACGTGATAGGTAACATAAAAAAAGCACAATATGGTGATGAGTGAACAACAGCAAATAAATCCAGCATAAGGACATCTGTACAAAAATCATTCCCATGGCTTTTTGGGGTTTTTTTTGGTGCACCGAGAGTTTTAGGTTGCACAGGGTTACTTCTGAGACACCTTAAAAACCCATCTGCTGGCAGCAGCGTCCCCTGAAAAGACAGTGACTGGTTGTTGTGGCCCTGGAATCATTGGCATGAGGTCAAGGGGGATTGGGACAACTTCCCCCAGGGAGCACAGAGGCTCCTGGACCATCCCACCTTTCAGTGCAGGCAGTTTTGCAGGCAGTAACTCCAGCAGCAGGCATTTACTGGGTTTTCTTTAGTGTGAAGAGCCCTTTTATGACCAAGTGATGGGTCAGCTTAATGCAGCCCTGAAATGCATCACAACACGCTGAGCTGGTTTTTCAGGCTGTAAAAGGCACCTAAATCTCCCATTTCTTTCCACATCTTTCATGCACAGCCTTTCAAAGGCTTCTCTGTGAGAGGTATTGGGGGATGTCCTGGCAAACCCAGACCCTGTGGGACTCCCACAAGCACCAAATGAAGGCAAGAGAGGAAAAGGAGAACAGTGATGTTCAAAACACAAACACACTTTTGGGGGTTAAAAGTGGTCCTTGTGGAGTTTCTCTCCAGTGCAGCATCTCCTTGGCCCAGGAATAACCTTGTATGTCTTTGAACTTTGAACCCAAGTGCCACATGAACACATCTTTTAAATCCCTCCAGGGATGGTGACACTGCCAGTGCTTGACTACCCCTTCTCAGAAGACATTTTTCCAATATCCAACCTAAACTTTCCCTGGCAAAACTTAAGGCTGTTCCC
>WEIV01014831.1:140752-190649 GCA_013390005.1 Calyptomena viridis | reverse complement strand
TGTCAGGGAGTTGCAGAGAATTCCAGGTGCCCCCTGAGCCTCCTTTTTCTCCAGGCTGAGCCCCCCCAGCTCCCTCAGCTGCTCCTCATCTGATTTCTGCTCAAGTGGTCAAGTGGTGGTGAAACAGCCCTGGGACAGGTTTGTCAGGCCAACTTCAGCTTGTCCATGGGCAGAATCGGCCAGGTGATGTTTAGGCAAAACCTTTGCCTGTGGTTGCATTTAGTTTGTGGACTTTTCTGTAATTCAGTACCAGCAAAAGGAGGATTTCTGACCTGCAAACCTGCTACCTGGTTGGTATGGACAGGGCCCTGACCATTCTCTTGGAGCAAACACAGTTTGTCCTACTGCCTGCAGGGGGTCTGTGCCCCCCATGCCAACAGTTCCCTTCCACTGCCTACGTGTGGTCAGGAAGGTGTATGTACATATTCCATGTGTGATTTTGGAGCTGACAGAGAATGACTGGGACTAAAACCTGCTCACACATCTGACATTCATGTCATCCATTCTTTGGATCAAAAGTCTGATGGCGAAAGTGCATAATAATGAACTGATAGAAACCTAAGGGGACTCAGAAGTCAACTGTTTGACAGCAGTGGTCTGCTTTGCCTGTTTTTCTGACAGTTTTCCTGTCAGGCCTTATCACACAGTGACTTCCAAGTCTGAGGGATGACAAAGTGGATTAGCATTTCCAAGACAGATGACGTTAAAAACAAACATCTTTCATCTGCTAAGTATTCCTTTTTGGAGCCATTCCCATCCTGATGGCTGCAACGGCCTGGGGAGGCCACATGCTTTCTGCTGCTTCCTTCTGCAAAAGGACTGACATCCAGTGATGGCATCCCAAAGCTGGGACAGGTACATGCCAGTTGGAGCTCTTATCCCAGGATTGGCATCAGCACTGGGTTCCTGCTCGTGACCTTGGAGCCCACAGGCTGTACAGCTGGATATAACAGCCTGGAAGTGCTCTAGGGCTCACACCTACCCAGCCATGAAGACATGAATAACTCATCACAACCACAGTGCATTAATCAGCAAAGGATGGAGAGGCTGTTGGAATCAGAGGGAAGGTGCTCTGTGGGCTTGAAACACTGTGGGATTGCATCCATGCTCCCTCTGAAGTCAGTAGGAGTTGGCTTGTTGTACTGTTAGATTTCCATTGCATTTATCTTGGATGAACTCTAAAAAAAGTTTGGTTTAGATATCCATGCTGAGAGCATCAATATTGGTGTGTGAAAACTCCCTCTTGGAGAACAGTCACACCCAGTGGCACTGTGGATTTATTAGAAGATCAGAGCAGATCCACTCCACGTGGTGGTGGTGTCTCCCAGACCTGCCCTTTTACATTTTTGGGAGGAAACCCTTCAAGGCACCAGAGAGGCTGCCAGGTTTGAGAAGGAGAATATTGAGTAGACTAAACTTATTTCTTCTTTTCAGCTAGGATTGCATTTCTTCTGTTCAAACGCTTGGGATTAGGATTTTGCCTGAGCACCTAAAAGGTGCCAGTGGAAAGAGTAATCCTCAAGTATTCACATTTACTGATGGCAAAGTATCAGCTGCAGGAAGTGAGGGAGGGAAAGACCAGCACCACCTACCTGTGCTGATTGTTCATCAGGTAGAGGTTTGCCCACTCCAAGCTGGTGTCAATAGATTAGTCCTGCTGGAACCTGAATTACTTCATTGCAAATCAATCTCTGTTAATGAACACAACTGGAAATGCAGCTGAAGACCCAAAGCCACCTGCAGAGTCCAAAGATGAGGCAGCAATTAGAAGACAAGCTTGTCTAAAATGAGATTGATTGTCTGTTGAGGTGCCACCTCTGTGTGAGGTGCCACAAAGGACCCTTACCTGTGAAAATGCTTCTCAATACAGCTCAGCTGGGATCAAACACGACAGAAGATGCATTTCCACCCACTTGAACAATCAGGCTTGTTCCAGCACCAACAGTAATAGTCATTTTTCTGGACAGAATTGACATTATAAATGAGTTGTTGGTTAATTTGTCGCTTTCTTAACATCATTGATCCTACGGTTCTGTCCTTGAGCAGCAATGCCTGAATATAAACTACCCAGCAGTAAAATTATAACTCCATTTGGATGCAGAACACAACCTTCTAATCACCAGACTTCGAATCCCATCAAGAGTTTCAGGGTTACTCATGCAAAAATAGCTGGTCTGCTTGAGTGAGTGTACGAGGGCTGTTCATCAGCACTGCACACAGAAGGGTAAGTGTTTCACCATCATGAGCTGGGGAGCAAGTCAAGAAACCTGTCTTTCCAGAGATACACAACCCCATCTCCCAGGGAACTCCTCATGGAGCTCAGCCCCATCTCCCATCATCTCAGCTTGGTCAGACCCTCACCCAGCTCCAGGGAGACAGAGCCAAGAGACATCCAGACCTGCTGCTTTTGATAAGGCCGTCCACCACATTTACACCTAGTTTAGCACTTTGGGGAGGACATTAAAATAGAAGCGGAATCACCCAGGTGAGGGTGAAGATGCTGGTCCTCACCTCAGTCTTAAAGGAAAAACTGTGTGGTTAAAGTCTGGTGGAAGTTATGGCAGAGCAGATGGAACTGGACAATCTTTAAGGTTCCTTCCAAGCCAAACCATTCTGTGGTTTAAGGTCCTCCCTTTAAAAAGCTCAGCTCCAAAATTTGGGCAGATATATTTGATTATAGCTGCTGCCCAGCCCAGCCTTTTGGAAATACAGCCTGCCCTTAGGCAGGCCTTGTAGGGAGCTACTCTTGACAAAACTTCCAGGCAAAAATTTAAGGAAAGTGGGTAAAAAGCACAGGAATATCCCTCACAGAGGGAGCAACCATGCAAAAAACAGGGAATATGAATAATAAAACTGGATGGTGAAGAACAAGCCAGAGCCCATGTCGTGCAGCTACTGGAGCAGAAAGCAGAGATATAACAGAGTGATGGGATATTTTTCCTTTAAAAGTTTGCCTTGCTCTCCATGGGAATGCACAGAGACCTTTGCTCACCTTGCTGTGACATCTTACAAATGGAGGTTAAGAAGATTATTAAACTTGGCCACTCGTGTCCACCAGAGGAATAAAAAACCTTTAAACACAAATTATTTGATGTAAGTAGGACAATCCAGCCTTTATTCTTTGCCAGGGGCTTGGTTAAATAAATGCTTTTCTCTGGGTGAAAAAAAATGATCTTTTGCAGTAAAATCTGTCAGCCAGAAATAACTTCTAGTGGACAAGGCACTGAGACGCCACAGTGAAACACCCTCAGACACTCAGAAATACTTTTTTTTCCTTATTAAATCTGCTTTTGATATAAATAGCCCCCTCTCTCACCTATACCTGTGTGTTTTTAGGCACACTTGCACACAGATATATATGAATACAGAACCATTCGTTCCCAAAACTTAGAGCAGCTTTTAAATCATGTGATGAGATGTAAATACTCATGTCACAGGCTCACATCCACGGCTGAAATGTCAGGTCTGCTCCCTCTGGTGTGCATATGAATACTCAACCACGCCTGGCTTGGAGCTGGGGCTGGACCCATCAGATAAGAGAGGGATGTATAGACCTTGATCCTATACATTCCCTCTATGTAAGCCATGTTTCCTTTGGAGCTGAGGAGTGGGAGAATAAGATTTCTCCTCCAAAGGTATGTGCCCAGAGCACCAGGCCTTTAATTATGCAAAGGACTGGAGGCAGCTTCCTCCTGCCTTTCCAGATAAGTGGTTTCACTGAGAGATTGCAGCCAGCAGAATTTGGCACCTGGCTCCATTGGCACGAAGGGGCTTTTGTTCTTTGCCTACACAGACTCCTGCCATGGAAATTTGTGCTTATCCAAGGATCCACCCGAGTGGATCCAGTCGTCATGTCAGCAGATTAATGCCCACAAAAGACCAGCAACCCTGGGCAGACATTTCCCAACTCCCAAAGCCTGTGAGCTGAATTGTACAGATGCTCATTTGTCCTCTTCATCCCACGTGAGAAAAGCTGGCTCAAGCCCATCCTGCTCCAGTCCCTCCAGCTCTGGGAGCTGGAAAAGCAGCAAGAAAAAAAACCTCCTCCTGCTGAACTGGGTGTCACTGGAGGCTGTTTTACTGAAGAACAAACTGGTTCTGTGTGTGTGAGTGATACCTGGGCCATGGCAAACTGCAGAAACCATCAGAAATTCAGTGATGTCTCTAACACCAGCTTGGCAGCCTCGGGATAATTTTCACTGTCTGATAATTAGACACAAACCCAGCCTTGTTTTCCTCCTTTGCAATCTCGTAGTGGCTGGTCGTAGCAGGGCAGCTGGTCGCCAAGGGAGAAGCAGGACAGGCTGGGGTAGCTCCTGCTCTCAAACACTTCCATATTCAGAAATTAGCTGAAATCAGATCTATAAAAGTGTCTTTTAAGTTCCTATGGACACAGTGAATTGCTGCACTCACATGAAATACACAGAATATGTCTTGGGAAGCTTTGGGAGAGGCAAACCCTGATAGTAGAAACTTGGGTGGAGGCTTTGGAATTGCCTCAGTGTTGGGTTAATGCTTCTAATTGAAGTGAATGCTAAAGCTAATACAGACTTCAAGGGGAGCAGTTACCCCAAGGGTAAATCTTGGAGATAACTGGGATACTTTCTCTATATTTCAATGTTTACATGGAGGAAAGACTTCATAGCTGCACATTTACTCTGACTGTACGTGAGGGAGAGTGACATCTGAGGAAACATATGCAGGCTTTCTTCTCTGAAAGGAAAATTGGATCGAGACAAAAATGACCTAAATAAACATTGGAAGATCATAGGAAGCTGTTCCTTGGAGGCAGAGAGGAGGAATATATATGTATGCAGATAAGGGTTGTGTGCAAAACTTGAGTATTGTTCTTTGGGGAATTTCAGTGCATCAAAGGAGCCTGATATCAGCCCTGGAATAACATCAGAAGAAATCTTCATGGAGGAGAAGTAGAGAGGCTGAAAGAAATTTATCTGGGCAGGGGAAGGTACAATGGACTCTCCGGTTTGGAATACTGAGGTGGTGTCTGGCTTTTCCATTTTGCTCACTGGGCTTGAGAGAGCACAACTTCTCTCAGCTCAGATGCTTGTGAGTGATGGAGAGATGGACAAGGAGAGTTTGTGTGGGGGCAGGAAATGACAATAACTTACTGTGCCAGTTCATATAATAAATATTATCATTTATGGGCTCAGTTTTCTATTACAAGCAGAGACTATACTTGTATCTGCTCTGTCCTCATATTGGAACAGTTCATCAGCCCTGTGTCATAAACCCAGAGGATCATTTAGAAAGGAAATAAAACATCAAAGCAAATAATTGGTGGGATTCAGGAACACTTCAAGAGTGTGTGCACCATGGAGCACTGACCTCAGGGTGCAATGAAAAGGATATCGTAACACATCAGTTTTGAGGCAAAATTTACAGTTTATTGGAAAGAAGAAAGAAAAATCCAGGACAGAATTTCCCTGTTCCTCCCCACTTCCATTCTCCACTGCAAGTAAACCAAATTACAAGGGGGGATGTGAGCTTCTGAAATTATTGCAAGCCTTCAATGAGCAAACTGCTGGGCCTCATGAGCACCTTTCCTTGTGAAAACTGTAAAAAATAAACACAGCTCCAAGACAGTGCTGGGTTAAAAACAACATCTTCAGGGGCACCAGTGTGCTGTCTGTGTGAATGAATTGGCACTGCCAGTCACAAAGAGCAAATGAGCTTTTAAAAATAGACCTGTGTGCCTGAATCCAGCTCAGTGGCTTCTCCCCTCCAGCTTGGCTGGATGCTAATGGGCATCAGGTGGTGGCTTGTCATTGTGTGCTGTCCCCAGCAGTCCAAGAGGGCTTGGAGGAGTCGCTGAGCTGGATTTTTAGCTTCAGGTTCCTCCGGTTCTGGTGCCTGAGCCTGATAGCACTGCTGCGTTCACATACTTGGGGTGAGTCACTCAGCTGTGGTGCTGAACTACCCTGAAGTCTGGCTGTCGTGGTTGGGACGGCCAGAGCGACATTAATCACGTGTGTGCTGCGTGTTCAGGGGATGCCAAATATGTAACAATTTATTGTTTACAGAATAGACATTTATACACATCAGAAGGCTTGCATATTCTAACATAATTGGTAGAGAGTTATCTAGCTACTTCACCATTGGCTAAAGGTACAGCACTTGCTCTCTGCTCATCTCAGCTGCCTTTTCTCTCTCCAGGCATGGAGAATTGCATGCCTACCCGTGACATCTGGCTGCAAAAAAACCCAGAGGCAGCAAGAAAAACCGGCCTTCATTTAATTTTCTTTCCCCAACCTCTGTCCCCGTGCTGTGATAGGCTTTTCAATCATGGCCTGAGGTCAGCACCTCTCCAGATATGCAGAAAAAACAAAGGCCAGGGGTTTTGAGCAGCCCAAAATGGTTGAGTGACCTCTTTTTGTGCAAAAGCAACTCCTGCTTGGACAATCCAAGTCACTAACCCAAAGTCTCCACCTCTTTCTTTAATTCCATGACTTACACAGGCATAGCTAATATTTAGGAATATTTAGGGATACTTCTGACTGGGGGGAAAGCTGTCCCAGCCTGGAAGGACAGGATCAGCCTTGAGATGCTCTTTCAGGTAACTGCTGCCTGTTGAACACTGAGAAAGGATAACCCAGGTTTACCTTCAGCCCTGGATACTCTGCATACATGGCCAGAGGCTGTTGACCACAGGATGCACAGGATACCTCACAGGTGACTTTGTTTTCAGTTTTTTTTGGATGCAGATGTTGGCAACACCTGGATTAGAGGCTTTGGAAGAAATCCTGTGTTCTTCATTACAGCAATTTAAGACTACAGAATATACATTTGGAAGGCTTTGGAAATTTGGAAAGCTGGACTTTGCCTCACGTGAGATACAACAGAGGAAAATGAATGCTGGGAAAATTCAAAGGTGCTGATATGGACATTTTTCATCATATGGATTGACACATCCCAGTGCACACGTCATGCAGGTGCAAGTGATCATTTCATTGTTCACACAAGCTCCTTTCAGCTCAAAAAAAGCTCATCAAAGCCCCTGAGATCAGGGCTGGAACCCAAACACTAAAAAGCAATGATAATAAACCAACTTCCAAGGAGCAAGTGAGGCGAATGGAAATGAGACAAGGTTTCCTTCCCATCACTGGGAATGCCTTGATGGACAGCATTAGCCTGAGATGTGTCTCATTTCTGCATCCTCCAAAGTGCAGCTTGTGGAAGAAACAGGGTTTGAAACCATTTATTTGAATTCTCAGCAGCTGCTCAGTTCAGCCACGCTTGAACCTCTCACTTACTCTCTGCAAGTCATCTATAAACAGCCAGGGAAAGGGTTTTTGTTCTCACAAAACAATTGGGAAATTTCTCTGTGTGCTAAATATCCAGAACTGTGCATGTACAAAAATCTGTTTGTTCTTCCATTTGCAGAACCTCCCAACCATCATTCATAAATAGCAGCTGGCATGACTGTGTGCTTCAAAAACTGCTGAAAATGGGTTTTAGTAGTTCCTATCTTCATACACACAAAAAGGAATGTGCCAAAAACTAAGAGGAAATCTGTGAAATAAGGGGGGGTTTTTTGGTCCTTTGTACAGCTGCCAGATACTACTTGCAAAAAAAAAAAAAAGCATCACTTGAGGTTCCCTGTCAGGATAATTTGAAGTTCATCAGCTTGTGGGGGCAATTTAACTAATTCCTCAGCTGATGTCCAGATCCAACAGGTCCCCCCATTGCTGCACCTTTGTCCACGCCCAGATTTAGCAGCCTGACACACAAGGACACACCAGTCGCTGTGTTCATTCAGAAATCCGTGCCTGTTTTTTGAATCCGGTCATGTGGGACGTTCCCTGTCCTCCTCTGCATCGTTTCTGTACCTCCCCCAGGCAATTGCCCAGTGCAATCCAACTGATTGCATTGGCTGTCCGCAGCCCACCATTCCCACATATCAGCTGCACAGAACAGTTCGAATGATGAAAACGGGATGAAATGATCGGCATAGCAGCAGAACAAAAAAATTCAGCTTATCCACATTTGTGCCTCGTTATTCCCCGCCTGTGAGCACAGATTCCCTTCTCCCCAGCCTTTAGGGAGAGCTGCTTCACAGCCTCATCTCTTCTCATGCAAATAAGAGCACTCTGTGCATGAATAAGCAAAGAAGGTCGTGTTTTCCTCCCGCTTTGGAGAATTCAATCCATCTGGAAGCAGAAAGGATGTTACTTAGGTGATGGCACAGGGCAGGAGGAAGGAATAGCAACAGCGACAGAGATGTGTGTGAAAGCTGAAGGAATACATCCAAACTATTTTACAAGCACTTAAAATACTAATTAGCAAGTCGAGATGCAACGAGGACAGCAGTTAAAATCAAACAAATCATTTGGCTGCTGATGCTGCCGGGTTTGCTGTAGTACAAGCAGTGCCTTTGTATGGCACCAGACAAGAAATCTACATTCACATCCATCCCCGCTCTCCTTCCAATTTCCTCTAAGCCATGAGAGCAACAGTTCCCTGGTAGTATTTTCCACCTTTTTATGCAAGAAGGAGAAGGGAGGGAACCTGCAGGTGTGCTTGGGCTGCTCTCCAGCTGGGCTCTGCCCTGAGAGCTTGTGAGTGGTGGTGGTACCATGACATGCAGTCACTGCAAACAGGGAAGATGTAGCTGGGAGAAAAATCTGACCCAACCTTGGTGCTGTTCATCTCTTACATTCCCTCAGAAATGCCAATTGTTGCCCTTCTGCATTTGTCTCTTTCTTGTATTTGTCTCCTTTCTTAAAAGGAGGTCAGCAAGGACAGCAGTTGGTGGTTTTTTGTTCTGATTTCAAGAATACCCATGGTCCACATCCCCAGTTGCTTCTCTTTATGGGAGATCATCTCCTTGGTAATTAAATCCAGATATTTGGCAGCTCATGCTCTTGTTGGTGTGGTGAATCCCTCTTGTTCAGTGTGGTATCACCGATCCAGTTGTTTCTCCCTGATTTCCCTCTAAATACTTCACTTCACATGGTGTCTGCCTCATTAGGTGTGATAAACTTTCCGGAGGGACACCTGAATAACAAACAGGCAGTTTCCAATAGCTGGTCCCTTCCTCCTCCTCACAAAGGTGAGGAAAAGCTCAGGATACACACCACCCCTGTGCCATCCCCAGTATCTGCACAATGGGAACAACTCCAGTGTCTCTCGAATTGAGTGAATTGGTGGGGATTTAAGGATGGCACTTTGACAACTGAACTTGCAATAGCCACCCAGTTCCAGGAGATGCTGCTGTGCTTTCAGCTAAAGGCCTGGAAGAGAAGCACACAGGAGGAGTGTGGGGTTTGCAAAGAGTTAGGGAAAAAGTTCTAAGCACTCCTGGAGTGAGTAGCATTAGAGAGTGTTCCAGCAAGGGTAAAGCTGTGGTTGGGGCAGTTCTTCCCAAGCTGCAAAGCAGAGACACAGGAGGCTTCTAGCAAAAAGCAGATGGGTGGTAGCATTGAAGGTTAGGTCCCCATTTCTAGACATGTCTCACATCTCAGGCGGTGTTTCATACTTTCCAGTCTGAGGTCATACGGAAGGCAGGTCACCACCTTAAATAAAAATTCGGTTCTTCCCAATTGCCTTTTGACCTGCAGTAGGAAAAACCTCCTTCTGCATGTACAATTAAACACAACCCTCTAGAGAACAAGTCAACAAAAGAGGCAAACACTTCTTCTAAGGTTTTAAACAAGAGTCTGCATCTCACGATAGCTCCAAGGCTATGAGCAAAGTCGCCAGGAGCGCCGGAGAAGGGACAGGGCTCAAGTCAGAAAGGATCTGACTAGAGGAATCACTGACGTGCCCAGAAGTCCTGGTTTAACTGGGTCTGTGAGATTAGTCAGTGTGCTGCCTTGGGGTCTGCTCAGAGCTGTCTCCTGTCACCCCCACCCAGGCTGCAGCCCTGGGAATGAGCTTGTTCCCAGCGCCCTGCAGGAGCCAGGACAGGCATCTCTTCACAGGGTCACTGTTGTAGTGTTCTATTTATCTGTTCCTATGTTTATATGTTTTAATATGTAGTTCTGTATCCCCAGTTTAACCCTACCCTCACTCCCTCCATTCTCCCCACATATGGACTCAAACCACGCCTATCCCTCCCTAAACCACTCCCACCTCCCCTTCCCATTGGCCATTCCCCAATTCCCTCCCCGAATCCTGGACCCCTATATAAACCCATGCAAACAGGAAGTCGGGGTCAGACCCTGTCCTGGACCCTCCTGGGTTTGACCTCCTCTGGAGCCTCATGGCAACAGAGGATCAATAAACCATGTATGTTCACCACGAGGGTCTCCATGCAATCCTTTACCCTTCGATGATGCTTTCCTGGATGGACTGAGCTAGCGAAAGACCAAGAACCAACCCAGGCATTGCATCAGGTCACCACCCTGCACGGCCCAGCCTGGGGCCTGCCTCCTGTGTTTGTTTGCAAACACTGGCCACCCTACCAGGAGAAATAAGGACAACCAGAGGAAACAGGAGCACCTAAGGTTGTGCTGTGCACAGGAGGAGCCTCAAAATTGCATTTCAGTACTTGCAGACTTGATGACCAGAGTGCATTGCAGGCTCATCTTGGCTCTGTTGGCAGCCAGGAGCGTTGCAGTGACCTGTCTGCTGTTGGCTTGCTCTGCTGTATCCTCTCCATCCTCCATCCACTCTTCCTTCCAAGAGGGTGCAGGACACACCTGCAGCCCTCTGGCTGGTGAGGAGAACCATCGGAGCTTGGCACTGCTGGCACTGCCTTCAACCCACGCATGGGATATCTGTCGGTGGAGACATTTCCCTGAGCTTCATCCAACAGGAGCCATGGAAGCCAAAATCCCTTTGAGAACAATGAAAAGGGTGTTTGGGGTAATTAAACCCCTCTGGATGAGTTGTGCTCCTTGCCCCAAGGAGTTTGCCATCTCCTCAGGGGACAGGCACAGATGTTCCAGCAAATGCTAAGGAAGATGATGGTAACAGGCATGGACACATGGGTTGCTCAGAGGGTTGAATCAGCATCCATTTGCCCACAGTGCAGGGGATGGGTGCACTGAAAGAGCTGTTTGTGAAGCCAACAGCTCTCCACAATCCCTTTTAAACTCAACATCATTTGCGCTGCTTGAAGGTAAGTAAATTCACACAGGGTTTTCCCAGGTAAAGAGGGATCCAGGGTGTCCAAGTCCTATTCATCCACCCACTTGTGTGCAGAGTTATATACATGTCCAGGGTCATCCACATACAACCTGAAGCACACACTGAACGTTATTATTCTTAGGAAGGATCTGAGTGTATGACAACTAATGAAAAAAAAGCCAGTAGTGTCTAGACACAAGTCTGGTAACAGCAATTCTTTAGTCATGCTTGAGACTCTGCTGTGGAAGGGAAGCGATGTGTGAGGAGAACAAGATGCTGCTTTGTGCCCAAAATTCCTTTTTGTGAATCCAAAATTCCTTACTGCAGATGGGAGACCGTACTTAAAAAATTCTGTGCACCTCCATGCTTTTCACCCATCTCTGACCCTTGAATAGAAAGCACTTCTTGAGACAGAGCCTTGCTGCTGCTGCCTCCCTTCCCAGACTTCAACCTTCTAGGTTTTACTAGCAATATGACAAAAGTAGACTAGAAATACAACTAGAATATGTCAAAAATAATGGAGAGCAGGGAGAAAATGCACTGGTCTTCAAACACTCTGGCTTTGTGACTGAAGCCAGCTGTGTGCACCAGGAATTGGATGCTGAGGAGCACAGGGGCTTGAAACCTCCATTTGCTGTGACTGCTGCCCATCCTACACAACTGAACCTCAGGACATGGACTGGTGCAGGAGGAGCAGCTAGTTCCAAAAGCATGGCATGAGAAGAATTACTGGAAATATATCCTTTGTGGTGACCTCTGTGTTGGCATGTTCTGAAACATCAGCTAGAGAAGCATGACATAGAGGGTGGGCAAATACTGGGTCAGACGGGCAGAACAAAGATTCATGTCAAAGACATGGTCCTCCCATGTGTGATTTGTTCTCCAGAGAACTCTGCTGAGCACCTTCTACCACCTCAGTTTGTTCCCTTCACCAGGAGCACTGCTGTCAATCTGTAGTGAGCTACAAGGGGGATGGATTTGGGCTCAGAGCCTCCACCGTATCCTGCAATACTGAAATGCCCAAAACTGGAATGGGTGGACAGGGAAGCACCTTCCTAATCTGCTGATTGTGCACACAGGTGTAAGAGGCACCTTTATCCTTCCTTCATGACCAACTGAAGCTGATTCATGCAAAAGCATCCAGTGCCCTGGGCACAGAGGGGTTTGTAGACATGATATCCTTGCACCCCTGACATGCAGCAAAAGGCTGAAGCAGGTCTGAGTTTACATCGTGACATTTAACTTGCATGGCAAAACCAGAAGCTGAGCATCAACTGTCAGGATTAGATCCCGACGTCAAAGAGTTTGGAATTAGAAGCACAGGCAAAAGGGAAACCAGCTCTACCTCACAGCAAGCTCCTGTTTCACTCTGCAGACACTCTAATTGCTACTATTTTTAATTGCATATTTATACCACAGGCTATTTCTTTCCCTTTAAGGAGACAGGAGTGAAATCAGCTTGTAAGATTTCTACGTCTTTTCACGAAGGTTTTGAAGGAACTGCCTGCTCATTTTTACTTTTTTAAAATGTGTTTTAGGGCAGAGAAAAACCGAATTGATAGATACCAACTGAATGAAAAGTCAGAGTTTGTTCCCAGCTGGGTGATTTCAGTGTGGGGAAGGGAAGAGACCCAGGTCGCAAGGCAAGAACAGGAACAAGGTCCTCACCCATGTGAGCCCATGATTTCTTCTCCAAACAGGCTCCCTGACAGCAGAGTTCAGTGGGGAAATGCTGAGTTTATAAACCAGCTTCAGACAGAGCAGCTCAGGTTTAAATAAGCCTGGTGCTTCCAGGTCAGGGTTTTTTTGAGAAGTGCAGGACTAGTTTTCCAGTACTTGGAAGTTCAAGGATGAAGGGACGGCAGGAGAGGTGGTACTGCCTCTGTTGGACTTGCAGGAGCCCTACTCTGTTAGTCCAGATCTTCACCTACCAACCTTCATGCTGGATAAGATCAGGGGAAGAAAGCAAGGCAAGAGGAAGCATCCTCCATCTCATATCCCTTAGACAATGCAGGAGTAATGAACAGGAATGAGGGGAAAAAGCCCCACCCTAATAGTTTAGCTCCTAAATTTCAGTTTTGATCAACTGAAAACCCAGAAAACTCAAGTTTTCACCATTTGTGCAAATGGGTATAAACTTTGTTAGATCTTTTTAAGTTGGCTCACTGCACTGGAGACCCCAAATTACTTTCAGGAGGGCAGGGGGAGAGACAATGAAGAAACCTACTTGAAGGGATGTTTTAGGGATAAAACACCTTCTAAGGGTGGCCTTTTTTGGGAATTGAATAAAGCATGTGGATAAAATATCCAGTGTGACCACCAGGTACCTGTAGAGCAAATGGAGGAATGTGTTTGCAGTTTTTTGTTCTGTTTCATGGGGGTTTTTAATGCCTTATAGGATCAGCACTTGAGGAAATAAACCTCAGAGGTGCTATTTGGATATCATGGAGTGATGCAAAACATTTATGTAGAGCCTAAAAATCCAGGAATAGGTCTAATGCAAGTCTCAGATGACCTGGCTGAGGGCTCACTACTCATCCCTCCACAACCAATTTTCTTCAAAGCAGCAATTCCCGCTTCAGAGCTGATCCAAACCTGCTTCCCAACCTTTTCTCAATGGGCCATGAGACCTTAGAATTCAGCTGAAGGCTGCTCTCCCCTCATCCCTCCTGGGCATGCTGAAGCTTCTCTGTTTCTGGCTGTGACTAAGAGGAGAAAATCTGTTGAGAGGGTCTCAACCATCAACCTGTTGAGCTTCCACTCAGGCTGTGGATGTGGCAGAAAACTTTGCTCTTACAGCTCAGCGAAGAAGCACAGTGAAGTGTAGCTTGTGTGCACTGAATTTATTTCAGGAATAAGTGAGAATGTAGTACACAAATGGCCCATCAGTGCATCATCCATGATTGCAATTCTCCTCCTGATGACAGAGCCGGCTGCAGAATCAAAGCCTGTGTCCATCCCATCAGCTGAAAAACCACCAGACCACCCCACAAATCTGATTTTAATCATCAGTCTGCACTTTGTGCTCTTGACATCTAGTTGACACCAGCTTGAACAATATAGTTATTCAGGCCAAAAGGGACCTCCAGAGGTCTCTAGTCAACCTCCTTCCCAAAGCAGGAACAGGGCAGGTCCCAGGAGGGATTCCTGTGTAGTCCCACTTGCAACCAGCCTCCAGGCTGAGTGCAAACCACTGCACCTTGATCCCAAAGATCCAGACAGTTCTCCCACACCTCCAGCTGCCCACCCATCCAGACATCCCAACCTGGACACAAGGAAGCTGAGGGAGAATGCATTGAAAGCCTGTCTAAAGGCGAGGCAAGTGGCATCCACTGCTTTCCCTCAACCACAGACTCAGTCATGGAATCACAGAATATCCTGAGTTGGAAGGGACCCACAAAGATCATCAAAGCCCTGCACAGGACACCCCAAGAATCAGAGCAGTTATTTCTTCTCAGAAGGCAATCATGTTGGCCAGGCATAATTAAGCCTTTGCTATCGCCAGGCATCACCTTTTTTTTCCCCGCCCAGGAATGTGGACTTGCTCCCTGACTTTTGTCAGAGCCCTACTCTCCCTGGGCAGTGGGCAGCCCCGGAGTGAAGGGAAAAGCACTTTGGGTTGTAAATCAGACAGTCAAGAAACAGCTACAGAAGCTCCCAGCCACAGGAGCCACTTGGAAGTTACCAAGAGCAAGCTGAACTTAAAAACAGAAGCTGAACAACAACAAAAAATGCCCCAAGATACAACAGACCCTATAAGCAAACACCAAAACCCAAAGAAAACCTCACCCTGCCTGTATAAATAATTCAGAAATGGTCAAACAAAACAAAACAGGGAACAACCCACTTCCCCAGACTGCCAGAAATGGAGGGAAAAGACAACAACAAGAAAGTCAACAGCCATCCGAACAAACTGCCCAAACCCAGGAACAATAACCTCCCTCCCAACCTGCTGAAAAGAGCAACAGCACTAATGTTCCCTGCTGAAAAACTATCCAGAGCAAAAAAAGGAAAAAAAAAAAAAAAAGAACAAAATAGAGACAGAAACCAAACAATAGTTTGTTGGTTTCTTGGAAATATTTATGAACAATATTCAGAGGAAATGTACTCAAGGGGAAGTCACGTAACCAAGTACAGAACCCAGGCAGAGGCTGGGAAAACAGATGGATCTGGCTCTCCAGAGGGGATTTCTGATGCCTAACAAGTCCAAAGCCACCCATCCATTCCTACCACACGCATACATCAAGCCTTTGACAAAGAACTACCTTGTACCTCAGCTGCTGCCACTCCTGATGAGATACTTTAGCTGGCAAGGCTTTGATTTATTAACTCAGGAGCTGACTGATGCCAGTAAAGACAAAATCATCCAATTTTCAGAGGATTTTCCAACCCATTTGCTTTTTTTAGTTGGATATTTCAAATGTTCTTTAACTAAATACCCATAGGATGATTTGATGTTAATGGTTCTTTCATTTATTTGCTTACAAGTGAGAATTATGCACCAGAAGAGACCATTTTTGCACAGAAAGTAACAGACCACAAGACAGGTATCAATGACTTAGGCTAAAATAATGCAATAGTTACGACTTCTGGTCCATGAAAAGATAGATGTCTCTGTAATTCAGTATCCATTTGAAGAAAATGTAATTAAGCACTGAGATCATATGAAGATTTAAGTATTGTGTTGCTCTGATGTTTTATCTGACCACAGGTAGAAAATAACTGTTTGACCCTTCAGAGGATATCACAATTAGACCACCTCTTCCCCAAATACACCTTCGGTGTCCCTGATGAATAGTGACTCACTGGGAGCCTCTGAACAAGCAGGATCTTATTCCAAATGCCTACAGGGGAAATAATAAATAAACATATTCCATGAGGAATAAAACATCTGCCTCGAACGGCTCTTTGAAGTCTATATTGACACCCAGACAACTTTCCATGCATTAGTTATTAATTTGGAGGCCTAATTGGCACCTTTAGTACTTTACAACCATCTCTCCAACCTGAATTTTGGGGGCTGGGGTGACAAGTGGATTGTGCTTCTTGTTCCTTCCAGGATGACACTTGTCCAGGACGTGCAGGTGGGACACCCACACCCAGCATGGTTTTCCCTGCACAAACACGGATGTGAGCTCTTCCTGCAATAATTTGTGCCCAGCAGGTAGAAATAAAGCTGAGATTGCTCTCAGGCATCTCCAATTTCCACGCCAGCAAAGCTCCAATAGTGAATGCTCAGCATCTGAGGGCATCCTCTATTTTTGTAACTGTGTCTGAAAGCTCTGACTGTTTTCTCTCAGAATTTATCTTCAGACAGGCCACACCAGGGCTGGGGGGCCTTGTCCCCTCAGTGTCCTCCTGCCAGCAGAGATGAGTTACAGGACACCTTCTATTTCCCAGGCCAAAGGATCTGCTTATGGGACACCCAAGCTCATGTGAATTTGGAGATGTTTACAGCCCACAAACCCAGCAGCCCAGGCAGCACTGTTGGGACATGTGTCATTGTGTCACCAGGCTACGTGTCATTTGCTCCTGTGTCACCAAGAGCAGGGAGGCAGCAGGTCCTGCTTGGCAGGACAGGCTGTCCCCTGCCCTTCCCAGCCTGTTATCCAGGTCCTTAATCCAAGTGCCACATCACTGCTTTGCCCTGCTCTTCTTTAGCAGAAGAAGAGCTTGATTGCAGCCGTCACAAAGAGGCTGATTATCACAAGAAATATTTGATTCAGGACTTTTGGCCTCATGGATGTCACACAATCTCCAAGGAAATGTGAAGAAACTCCAGGCAAGTCTCCAGGCAGCCCCACACACAGTCAGCCAGCCCTCATCAATCTTAGGAGCCATTTAAAACCTCTGCAAGAATGAAAATTCAATTTTATGAACATTTTAAATATCCTGTATGTTTGATATCCAGCATTAAGTTTCCAGGAGACATTCCCACTATGCTAATAACCTATTATCTCTAAGTAATTCCCATTCTTCATTCACAATTTACAGTACTATTGAGTCTCTTACAGAGTATTTTTCTTAAGTTCACCGAGTGTTTAAGCCAAGGATAAAAGGAAGGTCAAAAGAAATTAAGAAACTTGCTGAAGGTCCCTGAAAAAAAAAGAAAAGGTAACAAAATCCAGGTGTCTCCACATTGGCTCAGCACTCTTATAAACAGATTCATTTTGTTGTCCTTCAAAGGTCAAAGCCACAAGGAGGTAGCAAAGAGAAAATAAAAATATATGTACACAGAACACTTTGTATACCAAACCCAGAGGTGCACAGATATTTTAAAAGCCTGAATAAAACCAACATCAGAGCTCAGTGCTCATGTTTTAAGAAACACATTGCATACACAGATTTCTGCCATTTTACTTGCCCCCAGAACACTTGCTATTGTACAAGTGTGGAGAGAAAAAACCCACCCACCCCTGGCGTAATCCCAAAACTATTCCTTATGGTAAGTTGCATAAAGCAACTCCTGTTGATGCTCAAGCTCCACAGGTCAAACGTTGGCCAGATGAGCCATCAGAAGTGAGCAAGGAACCTCAGCACTTCTGAAACCATCCTGATGATTACCACCTTCTTGAAGGATTTGTGATATTAAAGAAATGAGAAGTTTGGCTCCTTTGCTGGGCAAAAACAAACAAAAGCTCTCCCAAACCCAGAGAACACCAAAAACCAAACACCACCCCTGAATCAGGAATCAGCCATAACTACACCCTGGAGAGAACCCAGATGGTCTGAACATCCCTGCTCCCCTCAAAGTGAGCACCTGAGGACACTGGGAGGCAGCCAGGCCCACGAGCAGAGGGCATGAGGAAAGGCAGAGCACTTTTAAGGCTCAACAGCCCATGACAGCAGCCAAAAACTCTGATATCCAACAGTCCAATCTCTGTAGCACCAAATGAAAGCTGAGAGAGCTTTCATCCCAGATGCTGCACCCAGATGTGCCCTACCAGAATCTCCTGAGCTCTGAAAATGCTCATATGGTTTTATTCTAAACTTTTTCACACTTCAGGACAGGCAAACAGAGCTTCCATTCTTTTTTTTCCTCTCTTTCTTGTCTTTCTTTGGCTCCCCTGGTGCTCACCCCGAGGATGGGAAGATGTCCCACGCGAGGGAGCATTTCCAGCCACGTTGAACTCCACACTCAGCAACAATGGGAGCTCACTGCACACAGGCATCACGGCTGCTTGAGTCAGTGCTTGGCTTTCCAGATGAGAGCTTCCCACAGGCACTAATCCTGCTCTGCTTGGCCCAGCTACTCACAACCTCACAGCCAAACAATGTTCAATCCTCCCCAAAAGCTGCAGGAATTTGTGCAACCTGCCACCACAGTGAGTTTTCACAATGCCTGGGTTGCAGCACTCAGGGCAGCTCTGGAAGGGATGGCACATCTGATCCTCACACCCCGATCCTCTTCCTGAGGCTATTTCAGCACTGAGGAACACTACAGCTGGATGTTGGGAAGCTTTGCCTCTGGGAGAAGGTAAATAGCAGACAAATGCAGCTCCTGGTCTCTGACAACATGACTGTGGCACTGGGTTTTTAGCCCAGTGAGCATTTGGTGCAGAAATTCAGCTCTAATTCAGTTTATCAGAGTCAGCCTCCTCCATCCCACCAGGTTCTCCTTGCAGGGACACGTTCCAGAGAGGGACATTCAATTTGGATGGATGAACAGTAACAGTTGCCAGCAGGAGAGATTAACTGCTAAGGTGAAAAGGTTGTCAGCAAAACTGTGCTGAATGTTTTCTGTGCAACCTGACACCCAGACACTGACCTCCAAGCCAGGTGAGCACAGAAGGAAGCACAGCCCAGGTTGGTTGGGAGATGCATCATTTCCTCACAAACGGGGACTTGGTTTCAAGAGATCAGCTCTGAAATAAAATGCTTTTTGAAATGAAATACTTAACAGCAAGTGAGATTCATGTTAAAACAGGTGAGGTGTTGGATGGTTAAATGCAACTGTGGCAGCTGGTGAACTCGATCCAGCATCAGGTCTAGAGGAGTGCAACACACCTTCTTCAGAAGGTACTTTGCAAACCAAAATTTTCCACAATGAGGGGCATTTAAGGGCAGTGTTTCAGAGAAATGAATGAATTTTGAAAGACTTCTTTTGGTTATGCTGTTGGTTTCTGTTATGAAACTTTACTACAGCTGAAGTTGTGAGTCCTCTGTGTGTGCTCTTCCCTGCTACAGCTGACCCAACACCTCAACACCCCAGCAAAACACAGTCCCTGGGCACTGGTGCTTGATGTGCTTGCCACCACACTTCTGGGAGAGTGGAGAGAACAGTCCAAAGGGTCAGATTTGGGCACTGGAGGAAGGAAGGATGAATGGAAACAGATGCAGGATTATTCACATGGCTAAAATGTACCGAGAAGTTTCCCATGCTTGCATGCTTGCCTTCCTTTGTACATATATATATATTTAAATACAGCTTGGCAGCAGCTCAGACACAGGATTAAGATAATCTCTTTGTGTCATCCCAAAGCAAGAGCAGAGGGCACCTCCGTGCTCTGCCAGCTGCTCTGCCCCTGCTGCCAGCACCGACCACGTGAGCTCAGGCTCCTCCTGAACAAGCAGGAGGCAAGAAACATCCTTTTTCACAGCCATTATTTGGAGACATTCATAGAATCACAGAATCCCAGAATGGTTTGGGTTGGAAGGAACCTTAAAGCTCGTCCAGTCCCACCTTCTGCCATGGACACCCCGCACTAGACAGGGATCCAGCCTGGCCTCAAACACCTCCAGGGATGGGGTGTCCACAGCCTCATGCAGCTCTTCCCTCAGACATGCTTTGCTTGGCTTGGAAAGCTGAGTTTGGGAGATTTTTAAAACCTGCTACCAGTTGTAACCTCAGTGGTGATAACCTGCACCACACACCAGTCCCTATGGAGAAGGCCCACGTTAGGTGGTAGCATTCACCTGGAGGAGTGTCCAGTTCACCCCCCAAAAGTGATGAAACATACAGTTAACTTCTTTAGGGTTGCTGCTGCAAGAGATTCTGGCTTTTCATTTAGAAATAGATTTATTTTCACAGCTATAAGGGCCTGAGTGTTTGAGAACAAGAACTCAATGTTCACAAGCCTGTAAGCAAATAAAGACCCCAAGGTTTCTTTTTATTTAAAAGAAAAAAAACACAAAAGTTATGACTGGGGCCTGACTCATGGTTTTCAGATTCTTGGAGGCAGCGAATTTAGTAATTCTCTAGTCTCTTGTGGATTGGGACTTTCATGAGTTTCTTTGCTCGTAGTGAACAGAAGTTTCACACGAGCCTTTCAACCCTATTGCCGTGCTCCATGGAAATCTGTTCCATTGAATGCAGTCCAGGAAAACTGCTCTGTGACTTCTATGGGAGATATCCATGAATAATGCATCTCGCTGTTTTCAGCAAACCCAAACCTCTAATGAAAAGCAAAGGCATGTTCCCAGTTTGAGCTCCGCTGAGCACCAGGTCAGACCCCAGTGATGCAAATCCATGATCGGGGCAAAATGCAGACCTCCAGCCTGGCTTAGCCTGGAGCACACAGAAAGCCAAAGCTTTGGTTTAAATGTGCTGCTTCACCTTTTAGAGCAGTGATTTATAGGTACTGGCTTACACTAAGGGATGTTTCAGCACAACCAGGGCAGAGCTTTTCTTGCACGCATCGCTGCATGAATATTTTTTATGCACTAGAAAATCACAGAATCACAGAGAGATTGGGTTAGAAGGGACCTCAAAGATCGTTCAGTTCCATCCCCCGCCATGGACAGGGAAACTTTGCACTGACTGGTTGCTCCAAGCCCAGTCCAACTTGACATTTGAACACTTCCAGGGATGGGATGTAAATACTTTTTTTTTTAAACATACACAAAATATTTTTATATCCACTGCTGCACCACTTCAAATACCCAGGGTCACTCAGTGCTTAAGCAACAGGAGTCTAGAGGAGTTTCAGACTTTGTGTGCACTGGGTGGGAGAAGCTGAGCCTCCAGTATTTCTGGTACCCAAAGCCTTGACCATACACGCTGGTCAGCAGGACAGAGCAGCTTCACAAGGTCCTCCCAGAAGCATGATGTGCTGACATCCACACCAGGGAGTAGGCTGGGTTTAGGGGTCTCTTTCTCAGGAAAGACAGCCAGAAGCAGGGTTGATAGGTTTGTTTTGCAGTGGATACCCCTGCTCCTTGCCCTTGCTTGGTTATTCCAGCTCCTGCTGTAGCCCACCTCTGTTTCCCACAGCCGGTGCTCTCTGGAGTGCCGTGTGCTGTCCCTGCCAGTTGATAAGGCTGCTTTGTGATCCATGGCTGCTGGTTTTAATTAAAGCTGCCTTCTCTGCATCGCTTCCAGCCTTGTGCAGACAGCAACACAAATTATTCCATCCTCTCTGATCCACCAGATGCCAAGCTCACAATTACGAGCTGACATTATTAAGGAAGCTTCTCTCACCACTCCCGCTGGCTCTAGTGAAGTTGGAAGGAAAGAACTAAGGAGAAGATGTACAATGACAGCAAACAAACCCTCCACTTGTAACTCTGACTAAGCAGAAAGCTGGTTAAGCACACTACCTTTAAGCCTCCCCACCCTGAGAGCTCCTGGAGGGCTGTGGCAGAGGTGATGAGGAGTCAGCCCAAGGGAACCACTCACTCACAGTCCCTTTCAGGGCAGCAGGCAGCTTCTAGTCCTTTGAACTGATGAGACAAGGCTGGGCCAGGAAAGCACAGTGTTTCTTGTGAGACTCCAGCCCTAATTCCTACTGACACCTTCTGTATGGGGATGTGCAGGTTAAGGCTCCTGCAGTCACCCCTGGAGTCATCATTCCCTCACTCCCCCACAGGTATGACTAAGGACATTAATAGGCCATGACTGCCCTGACCACTCGCATCTGGGCCACATCTGAGTGCCCAGGAGCCCCCAGGCCACAGCTGAGCTGTGCCATGGGCTGTGCTCCTGGTCGACTTGCTGTCTGTCCTTCCTGTGCTGACCTTGGCCTAGACCTGCTGCTGCCCCACAACATCAGGGGGCTGTTGGAAACCCGTGGCTGTGCTCACCCAGCCCTGTCACCTCACTCAGGTACAGGTGCATGTCCTCTCCTGGGACATCAGTGGAGCTATCCCATGCCCTGAGCTGAGCACTCTGAGGCCTGTGGCTCCCACGGATCTCCATGGGCTTCAGGAGACCCCCGGACCTGTGGGCAAGGGGGACCCAGGTGGATCAATTCCAGGGCCACCTGGAAGCACCTTGAGTCCTGTGTGCCCTTGGCACCCCTGCTAAGTCCTCTGGTCCAGGCAGCCTTGGAACCCCACTTCCTGCCACCTGAGCTAGTTGTGTCTGCTACAAGACCCTCAAGGTGAGAAACCTTAAGCTGTCTGGTGAGTTCGTGAGGCCTGGGCTCCATAATCTTGAACTAAAATCCCTGACCTGACACTGAGATCACCCGAGGAGCTCAGGGAAATTTCAGACAGTTTTTGCACAAAGCTAGGCCCAGAAAGCTTTCCATGGGCACAAAAATCCCACCCCGTGTTGTTCTCACCCTCACACTGTTGTTACAGTACATAAGCCATTTTATCTTCAAAGAACCTTGATGGAGGGGAGAAAGGAAAAAACCCAATTTCTAGACTCTGTATTCCAGATGTGGATGTGCAGCATTTGAACCTTGTTTTAGGACCACCCTTGGCAGAGCTGGTATTTAAAACTTTGAAGCACCAGACCATGGACAGATAATCTTTTTTGCAGAGTGGGAGGTTGTCTTCTTCCCTGTATAACCGGGAGAGCAGAAGAGAGGGCTGAACAGAGCCTTCCTCAGCCTCACAGCCTCATTCCTCCCAGTCTCCCTACACCTCAGGCCTCCTAAAACTTAAATCCACACCACAGCTACAGTCAACCCAAAACTCGCTGCTGAGGGTCATGGTGGGAGATGTCAGACTCGGTGCTCTGCACCAAGACACCTGAGTCATGCAAACATGAGAATAAACAAGAACATTGATTGATGAGAGGCCTTTATGGTCACTGCAGGACAGCAGGTGGTTTCATCTCTTCCATGTATGGGATGTGCAGTGTCTTATTTCTTGAATGTCTCCAGTGTTGTCATAGAAGCAAGTTAACATATTTTTCTGGTACAGATCTCCTCTGGTACATCCCAAGTTGGTACATTCCGTGCTTTGTGTCTGTCTCCAGAGGACAAGAACAGCCATCTCAGACCTCTCTGAACTTTGAGGATCCTGTGTGTTTTCAAAGGACCTGTGTTATCCATCTTGAGCCAACACATTGAAGTGGCAGGGGGGGAGTGGTTGTACCAGACAGTGACATTGCTTGATGGTTTTTACTTGTTAATGCAAAAGTTAAACAATTAATTCTTGTGAAAATACCAACATTTTTAGAAACTATTGTACATTCACCCTGTAATGTAGACAGGGGAAGAGACTTTTCAGGATTACAACTGATGTGGACTTTGACTCAAAGCAAAAAGCCAACAAGCCCAACTCTGCACTTAGAATTTATTTCTTCACGTAAAGGTTAAAAAATGACGTAAAACTGGGTGCAGCTCTGAAATATTTTCCTCTCATGGAAATCAAAGGGCTTTAAATCCATTTAATTCCTGGGTCCTGTAACCAGTTTGCTCACACTTGTGGCACTCAGTGATCCCATAAAACCAGAATTCAAAGCTGGGCACTTGATACCAAGTCCCTGAGCTCGAGTTGTGCATCCATCGAGGGTGTATCCCCTCAGGAGATCCCATCACTCCTTAATTCCACAAGGAAAACTATCTCCATGGATGTTATGGCTTTGAACATCTTACCAAAGAGCCCTTCTGGAGGGGCTGTGTCATATGGACTGTCTTCCACCCTGTTCCATCCTGAGCATCCATCCATCCATCCATCCATCCATCCATCCATCCATGTTTCTTTGTCTGTTTTTTAACAATGGTTCATGGTGGAGCCTCTTTCAAAGTTAAACCTGCTGAGAAGGTGGATCTGGATGACACAAGGCTGCCAATCATCTCTGGGAAGGTGTTCCCTGTTACACCCAGCTGGAAGACTGAATCCCTGTGCTTCAAACCCTGCAGGCTTTGCTCAAAGCTTGATGTTGTGATGACTCAAATGAGCATTTCTGTTAGTGGTCTAGCAGGAACTGCACACCATGATTTCTGTGTGTCCTAGCTGAGGGAACATTTTCCATAACATATGGAGCTTCAATCTATGTTTATAACAAGGCATGATACTTAAGAGTAGAGAACTTCCCCCCATGTCAAAGAGAAAACAACCACCCAGGAGATAAAATACTACTCAGAGCTATCTCAGAACCAAATGTTTTTCTTCCCAGTGAAATGAAAATCCGGAATGATTAGGACTGCTCACCTGAACATAGACGTCCATGCACATCTCATACAAATTGAGTTTCCTGAGTCCCTTTCTTTCTCAGAAATTCAAGCACTGCCTGAGTGCAGTCCTAGGCAAGCTACTCTGGCTGGTCCAGCTTTGAGAAGGGCTGGATTAGACACCTTTGGAGCCACCTGAGGAGGTCCCCAAACTCAGCTGTTCCATGATCTGGTCACCTCAGCTGAAAATATCACTGTGACTTTATTGAAAAGAGTTGCAAACACCTTTCTGTAGCAAATGGATGTGCTTTCACAGTCTTTTTGGCTGAGGTTTGGGAAAAAGCTTGTCTCTCCAAGGAGGCTCCATAACTGTGCTCCTTTCCCTGACCCTTAAGCAAAGTCTTTCCTGAACAGAAATCTAGTTCATAGCTTAATTTTTATTATTATTTTTTTCATAATGTCTCAATCATATATTTTTTCCTGTCTGGCAGAAGGCAGAAATCAGGGAGGATGAAAGCCAAACATGGGAGAAGTGGGAAGCAGCATCAGAGTCACTGAGTTACCTCGGGGTTGCTGTCAAATCCATTATTATTCATTACAATAACCTCTGTCAGACTAATGGACATTTGTCCTATTAGTCCTGCAGTCACCGTGGGGAAAATAAAAAGCTTTGGACAGTTCTAGGAAGGGTCTCTATTTCAAGCCAATTTTTTATCACACCCTATTTTTGGTCAGTGCTGCTCATTTGGGTCCTCAGAGTTGCTGTTACAGGAACACATTTCTTCCTTGATGTCCATCTCTTGTTCTGGGTGATAAAAGTGCAGGTCTGGGAGTGATGTCAGAGTCAGGATGGAATCCAGACTCAAGTCCTGGTGAATTCAGCAGTGCCAGAATTACCTAGATGGCTCTTCAAACAAAAATATGTATTTGGGAAACTTTATTCAAGACTATATTCAATTGTTTCAACACTGGACACTATTGCTGCTGCTAACATTTTTTTTCCTTAGAAAATAGTTTTTTAGCAAAATAAAGACTCATGTCATTGTTCTGCAAAGCTTGCTGACCTTGTGCTAATTAACCATACTGGAATGCACACAGCATAACCTCATGCTAAGGAAAACAATGAGCAGCCTATAAATAACAAAGTGCTACTGCTAAATTTCACATGTTTAGCCTTAAAGATTTCCATGGAGATGGGAGGTCACTTCACTGACTATATTTATCTCTTTAAAATTAAAAGAAAGGAAAAAATAGGCCCCTTTGCTCTCAGACTGGAACATAAGGTCAGGATGACAAGTGGCACTGGCAGGGCTGGGGGAATTTGGCCATGTCCAAGGCTCCTCACAGCTCCAGTCACCATCATCAACATGTTGGCAGGGCCCTGGACTCTGATATTCTGTGTCCAGCAGGAAATGATATTCCTCTTGTGTCCTGAGTCATCACCCTGTGAATTTACATCCATGACATGCTAAAAAAAAATAAAAAATTAAAAATAGTATTCTCAGTCTTTCCTGTCAGTTTCTGGCATGTGATTGCTAAAAACATCAGGAGAAAAATGCTTGCCATTTGTTTCCAGAACCCCTGGGGAAGAGAGACATGAAACGTGGGAGTGCTCAGAGGCTCTCCCAGAAAATGGCACTTGTCACATGTCCAGTTATTCCACTGATCCAAGGAGCTGCTACAGGTAAAAGGATGAGCTGCACCAGTGCCCGTTCTGGCCTCTCTTTGCAGGCACCACGGCTATGAGAGGAGCTTTAAGGTCCCTGCCAACCCAAATCATTCCATGATTCTGTGACTTGTTTGGATACTGAAGTGTTCTAAGTGCTGAAGCAACTGACAAATTATTAAAAAGTGGATCCTGTTTTGATAAACCTGGTTTTGATGTTAAAATCCTTCTCCACCTGTAAACCTTGACTGAACAGGGCCTCAGTTCCAAACCCAAGGTGGGGGATCAAGAGGGGCACTGGGAAAATAGTCAAGGGAAAGAGATAGTCCCCCATGGACCGAGGAGTCTTTGACACCAGTTACAAACACAAGTGAAGGAAAAAATGGAAACCAGTGTCTTTGACAATCTCATCCTGAGAGGAGCCAGGAGCAGCAGAGACCCTGAACACAAGCCTTGCATCTCTTGCTGTCAAGTTCCCAGTGGGGCATTTGCAGAAGCACCCCAGGTTGGTGTGTTTTCCTGCCCACAGGAGCCCATGGCCACCCTCCTCCTGCCTGCATCCACATGTGAGGGCCATGAAAACCCCCCTCCAAAGCCAGCAATCAGGTCTTCTCACCTGCTGAGCTCAGCAGCATCACAGCAAGGGAGAAGCTGAGAAGACTCAGGATTGTCTAATGAACAAAAACGTCTCCAGATTAACAGCCATGGCACATTTTAAAGGCTGAAGTTACAGTCATGTAGCTCAGATCTGTCCCAAGGACTGTGAAACTTAAGGACACTTCTTTTTTTCCCCCTCATTAAGGAATGCTTGCTGTGCTGGGCAGATGTACAACATCACTGCAGGGCCTCAGGCAAGTGGAAAAACCCAAGAATACCCATATCGTGCAGAGCTTCATCAGCCTACAAATAGCAGTGATGGCTCTGGAGAGCCCAGGGGAATGGGAAATAAATATTCCTTCCCCTGAGTACCACCGGGCTAAAACACATCAGCCAAAGGTCTCTCTGTAGGGTGAGATTCCCCCGTGGGGCTGCAGATGAGGATGTTGAGTTTGAGGCTGGTTATTGGCATTTGGAAGGAATTTGTTCCACCAGTGGAAACTTTTGTGGCTGAAGCAGTTAGAGGGGGAAAAGCCAGTTAAAGTTGTGCCTTTCTCTGCAGAGGGTAAACTTAGAAACACGGCTTAGACACATAATTTAGAAAACCAAGATAAAAGTCAGGCCAGCTGCTTCCCCCAGAGCTTTTTTTATGCTTATTGCTTACCAGGGCAGCCACGTGGACTAAGTGCCATGTTCTGAGTGCAGACTTTCCTGGCTAAGCCATGAAACCCACCAAGCGTAATTTTTGACCGTGTAATTTGTCCTCTCTGAAGAGATCAAAACCTAGTGAAGTAGGAAGGAATAGGACATGAATTGCAAAGCATCTTTGTGCACACAGACTTCAGCAATTAGTAATATCCGTGTTATGGTATGAGGAGACCTGTCAGGGCTTTTTGATGAGAGAGTATCAGCAGATGATGAAGGTGAAAGCCTTGACACACCAGAGGAGCTGCCTTTGTGTACAGACAGTGAAAATTAATTTGCCACTAATTTGGTCTTGGTCTAAACTAAACCAAAATTAATGCCACAGTCTCATCTCATCCTAGACTGGCTTCTAGTTAACAGCTTAGAATAATTCAGGAAAAGCCTCTCTCCTGCCAATTACTGCTGCAGACAGTTCCCATCATCACCAGCCCCTTTAGTATGTACAACTCTAGCTCTTTGCTGCTCTGTCAGACACTGTCTACCCCAGGCAGGGAGGAACTGTCATGTAAAAATGAGATTTCTGTCTTCTGTGTTGGTTAGACACTTCCATGTGAAAAAGGGGAAAGGTAAAATCCAGCTCTTCTTATCAAATTAGAAATAAACTTTCTTGGTTAAAGTGATGTGCAGTTTTAATAAATTAATTGCTGCAGTTACAAATCTCTTCTACTGAGTGAGGTTTTGGTTAACATGACAAGTTCTACAAATCTGTGGGACGCTCCCCTGCTCCATCCTGCTCCTTGAGCACCTCTTCTGACAAAGAATTTTTCTGCAGAGTTGCATGAGCATTCTGGGATGTACTGAAATATTTTCAGTCACATTTTGTACAACAGTCAGATTTTCCAGCCCTTTCATCCTGCTCTCATACATTGTCCCAGCTTTTGATAAGAAAATGTTGAAACCTTGGATTTTCTCAGACTTCTGTAGGCATTGAGAAACCAATCTCCCCAGGGTTCTGGGCATTGTAATCAACTTGTTCTGTTCCCAATGTGAAAAACTTCATTGTGACTTCACAGACAGGCATCATGGAAAAAATGGTGCCTGGCCCTGATCCCATCTCTTGGTGGATTAAAATGGATGTGAAGGTACAAGGTAAGAGCAGAAGGTGGTGAATCTGATCATGCACAAGCTCCTCTTGGTTTCCATTTGCACCCCTTGAACAGCCTGAGTCCCTTCCACAGAGTCAAAAATCTCATGCCAAGCTGCTGAAATGGCTGTTTTAACATGTAGGCTCTCTGCACTGTTATCTGCACAGATCCACACAGCCAGAGCTGCTCCCCCTCGGGACTCGAGCAGGGCACCCCAGATGGGAGATGGAAGCCAGGGAAGGATTTCTGCCAAGGTGTTTTCCAGGTGGTTGGTGCCCAGCACATAGTTGTGTCTGGGGTAGTTCCTCCGGAAATGCAGGATTTTGCACTTCTGCTTGTGGAATTTTATTTCTGGAATTCCTGCCAACTCCTTTCTCCAGGCTGCTGAGGTCCCCACGGATGGCAACACACCCATCCAGGTCCATCAGCCACTCTCCCAGCTTCGTGTCAAGCAAACTTGCTGAGGGTGCTCTCTGCCCCATCGTCCATCATCCAGGTCATTAAAGCAGAGGTCTGGGCTGAAGGATTTCAGTCTTCTTGGTGGTCCAGGTTGGTTCTGATAAGCACAGAGTGGGATTTCTAGATACAGACAAGAGCTCAGCTTCCTTTTTAAAAGCCTGAACACTTACAAACATCAGTGTTAAACCAGGGCTGTTAGATTTGCAAGTACAAGCACTTCAGAAGTGCCAGCATTAAAGTTTCATATCCAAGTTAAATCAGTTCTCTGAGCTGTTGTTCACTGGCTCACACACACTTTTCCCCTGAGCAGACAGACCTCAGGAATGTGTGGTTAATGCATGGTTTGACATGACACTGGCTTCAGCTGCAGAAGTGGGTAGTGGTCCCAAATCCTGCTTTCACCAACTACTCTGTTCCACAGTTTCTTGTCCCCAGGTGGTGCCAGGACAACCCTTTGAGGGGCCAGGCTGCCAGCTCAGTTGTGGACATTACCTAGTGTGAAAATGAATGGCTTTGCCCCCAAATGCAACATTTTGTGCAGTGCATGGGATGGAGGTGCTCTGTGTCAGCCTGGGGGGAAAAAGGTAATATCTAATCCAACCCTGCCCTATCCAGGGGACAGTCACAGGCCAGACCCCAGCCTGGCAGGGTGGTGAGGCAGCAGACAGAGCAATTCCACTCTCCATCACATGCAGGAAGGAATAACTCCATCTCCCATCAGCCTTTCAATCTGTGCTGAAAAGAAACAGCACCAGTCCCCACATAACGAGGAAGCAGCAATTGTGTTGACTTGGCATTAAACGTTCCTCTAAAGATTAAAGCAAGGGTTCCACTCAAAAACTGGAGGAACTTGCAAAGGAGCTGAAGCTGAAATAAAGTTATGATGTACCATGGCCTTGTCTAACTTTTGATTGTGACTTTTTTTGGAGCTCCTAATGAAAATAAGCCAAATAACCCGTGGCTCACTTTCGGTGACTCCTCTTCACTTAGGGACCAGTTAGTAAGAGATCAATGTAATTAGCAGCCAGCATGTGTCATTCTCAGATACTTCATTCCCATGGAGATCTCCTGCCAATACCTTGTTTGCAGTGAGATCAATGACCTGGCAGTTCACCTTTAGGATCCATGGGAAAGTAATTGCAGGAGGAAGTGTGGGGAGGTCTGCTTTTGTCAGGCAGGCTCTGGCAGCTTGTCAAACTGGCAGCTCCCAAGTGCAGGTGAGGACAGGGCTTTTAGCCTGGTTTCCTGTGGAAATGAAGCTGCTACTATCAGGCTCTGATCAGCTTTAACTCAAGCTAATAAGCCAGATGCAGGAAAGATCTCCAAAAAATTGAAGTCCTCTACATTTCATAAGAATAGAGGAGCACGGAGAGAAAAGTGATGTTATTGATGCTGTCACAGAGGGAAAGGCAGGGGTAACTTTCCTCCTACACATTGTCTTCAGCAGCCACTGGTGGCCACGGATGTACTCACCAACTAATCCACAGGAATGAAGCTCCAGGGAACAGCTTGTCCAGTCGTCTGGCTGGGTGACACTAAAGGAAAAGAGAGACACATTTTCTGTGTTGGCCACAGGTGACATGAGAGAGGAACTGATGAAAGATGCAGGAGATGAGGAGAGCTGAAGCTGTTTTGAACAGAGCACAGCCCTGTGATTGTGTATCATAGGAGGTTTGCTGCACTACGTGCTATGGCAGTGCAAGAGGTGAAGCAATGTATGTTAATCTGCAAAAAACCAGGCCTTTGTAGATTTTTTTTTTTTGGTAGGTCCTGCAGTAATTTTTGTGCCACAGATGAATATCTTTGCATAGGAAAGGATCAGAAGGCTGGGCAAGTGGTTCATGGGTCTTCCTGCATCAGCAGAAATATATTTCCCATTCAGCCACACTTGGCAAACCATGTTGTGTTTAGCCTTTAGCTAGAAGTGTTTATAATTTGTTTTAATATTTATAATTTGTTCCTGCAAACAGCACTGAGTATGTCATCGCACTGGAAAGTGTTCAGCTGCCGTCAGCTGAAGGAAGGGAGGTGGGCAATTGTCTCACAAGGACAATTCAGGATTCAGGTGTCTTGTACTAAAACACCCACCACTCACTGCAGTCTGGCCCATGTGAAAGGATCAGCTGCTTCATGGTTTATTTTTTCAACTCCTTGGGGTCAAAGGATTTAATGAGAAGGACTGACCCATCCTGCTCCTCTTGCTATTTGACAATGAAATTTTTACCAGCATCTCCTCAGAAGACAAACTACTCATCAGGCCAATTTTGCATAACTGGTATTCCCATTTTGTCTGGCACCTGTGTTCCCTGACTAGCAAGCCCTGTCCCATAATGTTATGGCATCCCCTAAAGCCACTGGTGCAACCAAATCATCAGCCACCTTTCTTCACTTGAGGAACCTGTGCCAGGTGAGGAGAGCAGAAATTTCTCCAAGCAGAACAGGCCAAACCCACCAAGTTCACCAGGGAAAGGTTTGCCGGTAGCTGGTTTGTGGCACCTCCTCAGGATCTCCACCAGACAACTCATCTGGAAGACCTGATCATCTAAAAGCCCAGGAGAAGTTGGAAGTAGGCAGGTGGAGTTAGTTCCACTTCCCCAGTGCATTAAGTCATGATCCGAGGATTCTGGAGCTCTAGTTATGGCCAGTTTAGTCTAGTACTGTTTTGTGGGCATCACAGAAGAGGGATGGGGAGAAATAGGCTGTAATTCCAGCAAACCTGTGAACTTCTTCAGCCAACTATGGATAGAAACGCCTTTGACTCAAATCTCTGAGCATTTTGAGGTATCCCTCCTTCTTCTGCCAGGAGAATGAAATGTTTTTACTAAAAATGAGGGCTGGGGTGAGACATAGAAACACCAAATTTTTTTAGGTTGCAAAAGCCCTCTGAGATCATCAAATCCGACCACTCCCCCAGTCCCGCCAAGGCCATCACTAACCCATGTCCCCAAGTGCCACATCCACATGTATTTTAAATCCCTCCAGGGATGGTGACTCCCCCTCTACCCTGGGCAGCTGTGCCAGGGTTTGACGACCTTTTGGGTGAAAAAATATTTCCCAATATCCAACTAAATCTCTCCTGGTGCAACTTGAGGCTGTTTGCTCTTGTCCTGTTGCTTGTTACTCAGGAGTAGAGACCAACATGCCCAAACCTGCACCCGAGCACCTTCCAGCCTCTCAGGACACCTACATTTGAACCTCATATTCATCTTGAGTTAAAAGGATAATGCTCAGGACAAACCTTAAACAACTCGGCCCAGGATCTGTCTTTCTTTTGCCTCAAACACTGAGCTGCATTTTCTGCAACTGTAATTGGTACCATCAGATTGTGATGGCAGCTCTCCATTTCAAATAGTTAATTTTACTTTATGAGATTGAATCCTTTAGCAATTTGTTCTCTGCAGTTACTGCTGACAGCAATGATCAGAATATTTAAAACATTAGACTGCAGCTTTGCTGTAATGGCCAAGAAAAAGTAAATCTAGAATATCACAAGGTAATGACAAGGTGGTTGGATGTTAGACCCTTACCCTGATAGTCAGAGTTCATATTCCTGGCCATAATTTGATTTATATTAGGCAGAGAATTTGCAGTTTTATTTTAAAATTTGAAGGACTTGCAATCCTGAAAGTTGAGAAACTTCTTCTAAATCCATCTACCCTAAGAAAAGACATTCTACCCACAGCCCTTGCTTTTCATTGCCTGGCCAAGCACAAAAATCTAAAGTTACCCAGACTATGACCTTTTTTACTGTTTGTGGCAGCAGATTGCAGTGTGAAAGCAACACTCATCCAGGCTGATACACCTGAATGTTTTCATTTTCTTTGTTACTATGCTTATGTTGCAATATCTATCTCATCTATTCATTATTTACAGCTCAATATGGCCCAGGTTTATATCTCCTGAGCAATTACCAGGATCTCACTGTGTGAAGCAGAGGAGTCCTGGGCAGACATTTTAATTTCCATCGGCTGCCATACCCTGGAAAGATAATTAAACACTCTTCGTTTTCCATTTTAAATGGTATACAAATGCCAGACATTAAAACCAGAGAGCTTTCCAAAAGAGAACATGTGGATAGCTTCAAACTTTCCTTTGGCATCCAGCCACCAGTGAGGTTCAGCTGAAGTTCACCATTTCCCATTGTGTAAGGCTATTTGTTTAACATTTCTTTTGTCTGAAGTGGCCTTGTCAAATGAGATCTCCACATAATTTTCATTTGGCCCTTCACTCACATCTGAGCTGTCACTCCCATTGAAGCAGTTTGACTTCAGGCTTAACAGGAATGTAGGCACAAGCAGATAAAGTTTTAAGAAATTCACATGATTTTTCAGCTTAATCATGAAGGCATCCTTAAAAAAGGGACTGGGCAGCCTCAACATCTCACAATGTAAAAACCCAAAGACATTTCCAAGGACCAAGGTTCAATAACTTGTTTCACTTCACCGTTGCAGACAGGCTGGCCCAGGTTTTGCAGCCAAATTCCAATCTCTGTGTTTTGACTAGATTAAAAAAAAAGCTTGACATTGTTTGGAGTGAGGGACACATCCTTCTTCACATCCTGTCCTGCATGGCAGGGTTAAATGCTTGGCACCTTCCCTTCCTCCAGTGTGAAGCCATCCCTGTGTTGTAGGTGTGCGTCGTGCCCGGTGCCCTCAGGGAACCTCTGACATGGTGCATCCATGTGTTTGCCCCATGGGATATAATGACATCTCCCCAAACAAATCCCTGTCATCTCCTGGCAGGTCTGTATTTCGGGATTTAGCTGGGGACTGGAATTGGAGTCAGTGTTATGGCTGTAGTTACGGCTTCTCAGGCTGGGGTTGTACATCCAACTGCTCCCAGGCTTCCAGGGCACTGCCTGTCGTGTCCCTGCTCACCTGGCTGACACTGAACCACAGCAGTGTCATTGTCTCTTATTCTAAGACTATATCGAAGACAGTAAGGAAAAGGATGAGTGCTTTTAAAATTATATTAACAGGTAATATCACTAAACGTTGTACAGATCCACCTCTACTGGTATTTGATATGCAAATGAAAGTGACTACATTAGTGCTGGCATAGAGTCTCACACCATTTGGAAGGGACCTCTGGAGGTCCTTTACTTCCACTTCCTCATCAGGGCAGGTCCAGGTACAACAGATTGTTTGGGAACATGTCCTGTCAAATTCTAGATATCTCCAAAGAGGAGGTTTTACAACCTCTCTGGGCATCTGACATCAGTTTTTCTCTACCCTCATAGTAGAAAATTCTTTTCTTCTATAGATCTGGAACTTTTATCTGGCACATACGACAAAGTAAAAAACCTCAGCCCTGGCTGGATCCAGAAGCTACACTCATTTCTGGCGTGGTTTGCTCAGCCCTCAAAATCTCTGTTCCCTCCTTAGCATCTTCCTACTGCAAACAAAAGTACATTACTCTAATCATCTCCATTGTCTGTATACCCCATTTGTGTCCTGGGAGCTGCCAAGGCTGTGTCTCATTTCAGTTTCTTGATGGCCTTGCTCAAAGGCCTGCTGCCACTGAAGTCCAGCATACTTAAAAAATCAATTACAGAAAATGACACAGTTCCAGATGACTTCCAGATGGCTCCTTTGGATCCAAGAGGAAGGAGTTAAAGGGCTGCAGCAGAGCAACCAGCAGGGCTGTCTCCTCATGTGTCAATGCATAGAGCAAGAAAGTAACCTAAGCTGATGTATGGGATGTAAACACTCCCTGCAGGATCCTATGCCAGCCCCCCACCACACCCCAAAAAGCACGGCCTCCTCCTGGCCCTGGAGAGTGTCTGCCTTTTCCTGTTGTGGATCTCCCACGACAGGGAGGAGGGAATGTTGAGGGGAGTGATGGAGCACACTCCACACATCACACCAATCACACCATCGGGACACACGGAACAACCTTCTGAAAGGCACCGGGACCCTGCTGGTCCAACGTGCCAGCACTGCACAGCAGAGGAAAAGGCAGCTCTGGCTCACACTGACACTCTGGGCTCGCATCCCTCTTCTCTCCCAAGTCTTTGATTTTTCTGATTGTTCCATGGGGCACTGCAGGAACATCTTTCGGATGCTCCATGGGATGTCTCGTGCCCTCCTGTCGCTGTAGATGTAGCAATGCTCACACAGCACATCAAATGGCAGCAGGGAGTCAGGCTGTCCCCAGAAGGAAAGCCATCTGAATTGATAAAAGATGAGTAACTTGATGTAATCACAAGAATTAACAATACTAAACCTGTCTCTGAGAGGATTTTGGCAAGGCCCTGATCGTCGCATACATTCAACAAGCTGCTCTTTGCCACAGTATTGTCTTTGATATCGATAAGGAACTGAAAATAACGCTAATTAGTTGTATCTTTGCCTTACAACATGGGTGTTTCAGCTCTTCCCTGTTCTCATACCTGAGTGATACATATCTAGCTATACAGTATTAATCAGAAAATTACTATCTTTGGCACCTATAATTGGAAAGGTTCTTCCTCTAACGAAATGAGACAATTCTGAAATGGTGCTCTGTGATGCTGAAGAGCTGCTCCTTCCACATTTCTAATCACAGACTATTCTGAGTTGGGAGGGACCCACAAAGATCATCAAGTCCAGCTCTTAAGTGAGTTGTCCACACAGAGATTAAGCCCACAACTTTGTTATTAGTACCATGCTCTAACCAACTGAGCTAATGGGAGAAATTTGTAAATGAACAGTTATTTCAAATTTGGGAGTTACGTATTATCAACATATTATTCTAATGAGATGTTAAAAAGAATTTTTTTTAATTGCTCATGACTGTGGAAGAGGTTTGAGCAATCCCTTCCCCACCCCAAATTCCCAATGGCACCTTCCAAACTGACCATGGACTAGTAAGGAGGATTAAGATTTCAGAAAACATCTGCAAATGTCATTGAAAATTGAAGAGTTTATTCTCCACTTTTTCAATGGGGAAAATAAAATTGTGTGCGTTGCAAAGGCATAACTTTAAGACCACATTTTTCATTTAGCAGAGAAAACCAAGCAATAATTTCCAACCCACTGGAAGAACTGCAGCTATTTGCACAGTGTACTCGAGTAGGCTCCCTCTGTGGTAACACGCACCACAAGCTGCAGCTATTTTAATGCTTTTTAGCTTCTGCATTCTTACATGTCATTGAAAACATCCGGTTTTCCACGAAACGAATCTGTACTTTAATGAGGTGGTTGTCTAGAATACATATTCCTTTACACGTTATCAGATAGGAAGTTTGGAAATGCAACAATGAAATACACACAAACCAGACCAAAGATGAACGTCCTGTGTACCTGGTACAAGTTCCTGAGTTGAAAGGGACTCACAGGGATCATCAGTCCAAGCCCCGGCCCTGCCCAGGACACCCCAACAATCCCACCCTGTCCCTGAGAACGTTGTCCCAACCCTCCTGGAGCTCTGGCAGCCTTGAGGCTGTGACCAAACCCTGGGGAGCCTGTTTTAGTGTCCATCCTGTGAGGGACTGCAAATACACCAGGACATTTATAACATCATTCAAGACTTGTTTTGCACACTGCAGCAATAAAGCTAATTCACTGTGTAACTTTATGAAGAGATTCTTTCTTCAGGTCTCCAAATGTGTATGTCTCTGCCAGTTTTTCTTTCCTTTGCAAATGAAATTTTTATCTTTGCATCAATTTCTCTCACCATCAGGTTTCAAAGAGGGATGTTCAGTTATCTAAACACTGAAGCTGTTTTGGGCGCTTGCCAGTTTTGAAGGCATCGTGTTCAGTATCCGCTGGACTGCTTTGAAGGATGCCTTTCATCTAAAAGATTGCATCCTTTGGAGATATATTTTACTTTTATTTTATTGGGTCTTTATTTTGAGAAGTTTCTTGTACCTCCTACTGGCATCCGAAGGGATATTTTATGGCAGGGCTGAGGGAAATTAAAACCAACTCCAGAAAGGGAGGGTTGTGTTCATTAATAAAATCAGCACATGCCTCTGTCAGGAAGCTGTGAATACCAGGAAGGACAGTTGCTTCACATCAAGTAGGAATACTGTGTTTATTTAGACAGCACATTTTAATCCATGGGCAGTGGTCACAAGAGATGCCAGGGCACAATAACAGAGACCACTCAGGACACACCTGGACTGGCCCAGAAGAGCTGCAGCATCACAGGGCCACTGGAGACAAGAAATTCCTTGTTTTTAGCTTCATTCGTTTTAGCTGAAGATAGAGTGAGCAGCACATTGCAGCACCAAGGTGTGTACCAACAGGAACTCCAGAAACACACACAGCCACCTCACAGCTCAGAAACAACCCAGAATAGACCCACTGCAGGGCTGACAAGGGAGTTCTTCGAGTCAATCCCACCACTTTCCCTGCGAACATCGACCTCCAAATGAGCCAGAGGTGCTTCCCAGACTCAGATTACTGGGTTGCCTTGTCCCGATGATTTACACTTGCTTTCCATTGTGCCCTCTGCCATTCAGTGAAGCTCTCTCTGCTCACAGTCTATAGCCCACGGAACAGGAGCTGTCTGAAATGTCCCCCGGGAAAACATCCCGGCTCACATTTCACCGGGCTTTACTCAGTGCTGTTGAGTCATTTTCCTTTGGGTACTTCTCTGCACGATGTGTTTGCTCCGTCAGCAGCTGAAAGGAAGACATGGGTAAGTTCCTCTGATGCTGGAAGACACAAGCCCGGAGCTTTACTCACACAGTGCAATATTTCTTCACTAAGAGCACTGTGAAATCCTCAGCTCAGCCAGGTAACAGTTGTTGAACTAATTCATTGTTGACAGGGAATTTTCTTCCTTTCCCTAAGACCCGCTTTATTCTTGATTTTACTGACATCAATGTGCATATTATATAAAGAACTGAGTAGGACCATCAGATTATGCAGGGGTAGGTGTGTTTTGGTGGTTGAATACAAAGCTTGGAGTTAAGAGTTGAAATCATCTTGGGAATTCTTTGCTAGGGAAGTATTTGGCAAGTGAAAATCTACCTCAGATGAATCACAGACTTGGTACAGTGTAGATTAACTTCACAAAATTCATATGAATAATCTGGTTCTGTAGTTTTAGATTTCACCTAAATCTCTGTCTTCACATCACTATGCAATAAAACCTGAATGACAAAAATTCTTAGAAGCATGATGGAGGACTATTTTACCATCACCTTTAAAGATCAAAAAATATTAAAATATGTAAACTAACATGAACTCAGACCCAGTAACATACAACAGGCAGAAAACAGCGATAGCTAGAAAGTCAGAATTTTCAGTAGCAAAGTAACACCTTCTTTCTTGTGACCCTGTGTAGCAACCTCTGCTGTGAACAGAACTATTGATCTGAGAGAGGGTGTTTTGCTCAGGGGCTTGAATTCAGACTCCCTGTGAGCAGGAGCTGCTCCAAGCCTGCTGCCCGACAGTGTGCTGTAGCCAAGTAGAGATGACCTTGGAATTCACAGGCTCTGTATTTTCTGACAGATAAATCCCAGCCTGACCCAGGTACTGGTTTCCCTTTCAGCTGCACATGTACAGGTACTTTCTTCTGAGTAATTTCAAAAAATGTAGTTCCTCTCTCTTGCATCCATCCAGATTCCAGGCCGGCTTTCACTTGCCTTTCAACCTCCTTATCATCTGCAGCTGAGTCATCTCCCATGTTTCCTGTAGTCTGGATTAATTCCTTCTTTGGCAGATGGGGTTTCCCCTCCCACTCTTCCTCCACAGAGTTCTTGAGCAAGTCATCTTGCTTTTCTGCCTCAGCTTTTCCATCTCTAACGTGGGAATCAGTAAACTTCACTGCCTTGGATCAATTTTAAGAACAAATCCACTTCTATCTGCAAAAATTCTGTGATGACTGTTGCAGGAACATATGCAAGCAACATAATCCATAATGTACTTTCACAAGGGTATCCATGAACAAATGCATGTATTACATTCCTCTTCCCAGCTAATCACATTTTAGAAATGGGAAGTTATAGTCACATGAAGCAAATGCTGATCATCCAGTATCAACTGCACCACAGATAAGGGTGGTGTGGCAGGTAAGGGCCAAAACTTGAGGTCTCCCCCACAGGATTGAGGATTTGTGGGGCTCAACCTAAGCAGAAGAAGGAAGAGAAGATGCTTAACGTGCCAAGCACAGAGAAGCTGGTTTCTGAGCCAGAGGCAACTGTGATGAAGGATAAAGCTTGGAGGCTCTTTTAGCACCTTATTCAGGAACCAACCCGAGATTTTAGCAGCCAGCCAGCCAAACTGCCCTTCCTCTGCAGCCTTGGTCACACTATGGTGACAGAAAACAGTCTCCTGGGGAAATCTGCAGCATTATAGAGAGTGCTGAGGTTAATAAAAACATCATCCAGCTCTCCACTTGGCACTTGGACTGTGCCAATATTGACCAAATTGCTGATGGTATTAAATAGACTCCTTTTAATTTGAAATGCAAACAGGTAAATATTAGTGCTACCTCTAACGAGACTTGGAGAACAGCAAACGTCCCTGTTCATCACCCTCAGGCCTTGCTTAGAGCACACAGAGCCATGGAAAGGATCTCAGCTAATTTAGACCCAACTGTAAGAGAGCTGAAAGCAGAAAGTGCTCACAGTTTGTGCTGGACACAAGCTTGTGAATTGGAAATGACAATAAAATGCTCTGTATTCATGGGTCATCTGTATTTCTTCAGCTCAAGGTAAGGTCTGAAAAACTCCCTGTGCAATCACAGGCATGTGAGGACATTGCAAGGCTCCCTGTGGAACCTCCCCAGGGAACCTCCCTGTCCCTCCCTGGGATGAATGGGATGGGGCCAAAGGACACCTGAACTCTCTTGGCTTCCAGGGTTGCTTTAATTTATTTTCCCAGTCACACCAAACCAAAGAGGACCTAACCCTGCTCACTCTTTGTACACATTCTTTGCTATGAGTATGGACTCCTTCTTTGGAGGGTAAATAAAGTATTTACAGTCTATAAATCTTGGAAAATTGTTTCTCTTTCAGCAGCAGGTCGACTTCCCCAAACCCCGGCAGGGCAGATTGGGTAACAGTCTCCAACTCAGCTCCTAGCCTACAAGGTTTATGTATTTATAGAACATCTTGGAAAGGGTTTTGTGATTTACATATGATTTTTTTGCCAGAGAGGATACTGAGCACTTCTACAATACAAATTACATTCTGCATCTATTGTTAGGAGAGTCTTTTGTAACACAGCTTTGTAGTACACAGACTTTTTTTTTTGTTGGCTTGGCTTACATCTGCTATGCTTTATGGGCTCTGCACCACTCACATTTCTGAATTATTTGCATTATTCTTAATACCCTTGTGGCTGAGAGGAGCGCTGGGCTTTTATACAGCACTTTACTAGCAGGACATGCATGTTGAAACAAGTCATACTGCTTGGGATTTGTATCTTCAAAGTGCTCTTCAAATACAGCCAAATAAAACTTTGCACCATTGGGGTGCGGAACTGAGAAGTATTTATTCCTGTTTCCCCAGAAAATGAGTGGCTGAAGTTGAGTGGCCCAAGAGCCCAGCACATGGCCCAGGTGGGACCCCAACACCAACACCGAGCGAAAAGCAGGCTCCTTGTATTTTGGAAATGGTTAGTCACATTTGAAGAAGCCCTAATCCTATTTTGAAGCATAGAAACACAGCCTTTGGTATGTTCCCATGCAGTCTCAGAAGTTACTTGCCTAAATTTCTCCCTGTTCAACATCAGGGAGTTGGGTGAGGGTGAACCTGCTCCAGCATGTTTTTGGTTGTACACATAAATACATAATGAGATTGTGTAGAGTGTTCAGTCTCCCTTCTGGTCACAGCACAGGAAAGATAGATAACACTTAATCCAGTTAAATGGAACAAGATTAATGGAGGCAGCTATTTTCTGAAAGGAAGTACAGGAGCACAGGTGGCTGCGGAGATGAGTTGTCTCGTTCCCCAATTATTGGGGTGTATATTAGGTCATTTAGGAGCCTGATTTGGTCCTCATTGAAACAAAAAGCAGAAAAGCACTCATCCTCTGCTTCTGGCTAACTGGGATGTGCTCAGTCTCCTAGTTACTCTGTTTTTTCACCCATTTAACTGCTCCACCTACGGCTGAAGTCACAAGCACTGGTGTCTGCTAAAGAGTACAAACAGGTCAGGCTTTTTCCTCCACCTTCAGCACATTAAATGAACAAATGAAATACTGGCTCCTGCTCATCCAGACCCTCAAAGCTTGACATGGAGTAGGTCAGCCTAAAGGAGACATTTGGAGACAGTGTGACATCCATTCAGACCACAAAACCCTGTGGCCAAGTGACCACCACTGCTGACAGATCCCTTCAGACCTGCTGGGTTCAGCCAATCCTTACATTTCACATTTCATCAGATTTTCCAGACCACTCAAACATATTGGGGGAAAGGAGTTGCAGAGATGCACAAGGACCATGAGAAAGGTTTTGAATAAAGCTGATGGCACCATGTTCTTCCATTTTTTAAAGGTTTTGCTGGATGGATATTGGGTACTGAGAACTGCTTTCCCCTTTTTGGTCAAGAGCAGAAGTCACTAATTGCACAGGCTAGAGGTTCAGGTTTGCTCCACACCTTCGAAAGGCCAACCGCAGGTCATGGGGGCAAGCACCACCCCACAGCAAAGAAATAACACTTTGTATTTCTTTACCACGGTTGTGCAAAGTTGGGAAATCTCCCTTTACCATTGCACAGACAATGTAAATTGAGGTTTTTTAAACACCAGTGAAAGCATTCCACCTCTGAAAATTAAGAGAGGTTTGTTTAAGGATCTTCAAAGCATTTTCTTTCAATCTGGTTCAATCCAACTTTCCTTTAGCATCGCATCTGGACCTCTGAGTCACAGTGAACTTCAGAGGCTAGCAGTTCTTCCCCTCTCTGAAAAGCACATGCACGCACAGACACAGACACTAAACAAACAACAAACCCAGTAACAGATGTTTGCATGGTCTCAGGTGTAGTACACCATAAAAAATTACACTGCTACAGTCTTGGAGGTAGGTTAATATTTAGTTTGGCTTACGGATTCCTCAGACTCCCAAGGCAATAGTAACCTTAGGGGAGATGCCTCTATTTTTTGAAGCCTGGAGCACCCCCTCCCACCAGCAGCAGGCTGCAGATGTTGTTGGAGCTGATGCAGAAAGGTTGCAGCTTTCCTTTCTTCTCCTGTATCGCTGTCAGTAAGACTTTCATCTCTTACCCCCACCCACAAAAGGTGTATTATCTTTATATTTTATTTGATCACCTGGGTGGGTATTAATATATAGTCCTGTGCCCAACTCCTGCCTGTGCTGTGGCTCAGCAATTGAGGGAAGCTGTTAGTGACCCTCAGCTGGTTTGTAAAACCACAATTAACAAGGACTGTCACAGGCTCAGCCTGAGGAAGAAATGCCCCTCTCTCTTTTTTTCCTCAGGTCAGAATCCCTTCCATCCCCTGTGGCCACTGGGGACAGATACTTTTCTGGAAATCCACCACCTTTTTGCCATGCAAAGCACAGTTTGACCCACATGCAGACATGCATCTCTTCTTGCAGAGGTCCAAATTTGGACTTGTTTTGTGATGGGGAGGACAGGAGATGGACACCCTACCTGTAGGCCGACAGCTGGTCTGATTTGGCTCTATGGTTAAGATGGACCTGAAGCCTAGCTGCTCTCTGTCCTTAAAAGATGCTAACACCAGCAGTACAACCTTAAATGAGTCAGTATTTCCTGCCTACAGTATACGTAGCACTTGCTCAAAGCTAATGGTGGGTTATTTTAGTTTCTTGTCCAATAGTTCACGTGTTTTCACTTATTCAGTACCAATGCCAAGGTGACACTTGTACACTCGCCAATTATTAAGTATAAACGTATTTTATGTACCAATAGAGTTGTTAGGAGTCAGAATTATTTAAAGGGTTAATAAACGCCCTTCTGGTCAGTTCGCCATTAGAGTTGACCTGAAGTGCTTCTGTGATCCGTGTCGTTCTTCTTATCTCGCCGACCCCCCTGTACAACCCCCCTGTACAAGCCAACACCTACCCAATCCATTTAGCATCCTGAACCAGAATAAGGGACACCAGTAGATTTTCCGTGCAGCCCTCCGGAGAGGTTGTTCCAAAACAGACTCAGGGAGGACTGGGCAAGACACTCAACCTTCCCCACATCATCCTCTGGACCTACCCTGGCTTTCCCTTCACCTCTCCTTGTTGTTCAGCAACAGAAGGTGGTGAGAAGACCCCACTTCACAGAGGTCTTTGGATTTCAAAAATGAGAAATATAGTTGAATTTTGTGAAAACAAATAATAGAGAACTACATTTTTCCCCTGCCCTGCACTGGTTTGAGAGTGGCCAGAGTGCTTTGATGCCATTTTTAACCAAACAGCCTCTCCACAGCTCTCGAGGTACTCGTTGATGTTTGTTAGAGTACCTCTTCTTATTATCAAAGTCCGGTACCAGATAAAGGAATAAAACTCGCAGCTACTCGGTTTTTCTTGCTGTTTATTGAGCTTTATCACAACTTCAGCATGTCACCCAAACCTGGGTTTAACACACCAGAGCGTGTGCTGCAAAAAGCATTTGCTGCAAAGTGAGGAAGCACAAAGCGAGAAGGGAGTGGGGTGTGGAATGCCTCAAATGGCGGCTGTTGTTTTTAAGGACACTAATGACCAATTAACAGATAGCACGTACTCTGTTTACAATTCGGTACCAATAATCCTAACTTACTACTAACACGTCTTCTCTACCTCAAATCTATTCTACCAATCCTCAAATGCCAGCTCTGCTGCAGTGCAAGGAGCAAGAAGAAGAAAAAGAACTCAGGGCAACACCCAAAATTCTCCATCTTGTTTTCTTTTATATCTATACTACAAAACCTAAAACTATAAGCTTCACTTCTATAACTAACTAAACCATGATCCAAATTATTTTTCTGCTGCTCTTGCTTCCATCAGTTTTGGAAGTCCTTCCCAGGGACACAGATCAAAAACTGTATCCTCCTGGGGTCTCTGTAAGGGTCCCAGACCCTCCAGGGCAATCTGAGGTGTAGACTCCTCATCCTGGACTCCAACACACAGCCTCTCACTGAGATGTATAAATTTCTGAGCTGCACGTTGCATCTGAATTTCTAGGTCCATAATAGTCCCCATTGTCCAGCCATTATGATGGAAAGCCCATTTTTTCTTTCTGCTTAAACATGCGTAAGTAACACCCAACCCATGTGTCATATTTTAACGCAGTTCAACGGAAACACTAATTCTGATTTGGCCTCAAACCAACTAAACTTACCTAGAGTGAACTCCTAAGTGATTGGCAACTTTTAATCACCATGAGTGTCTATTATGACTTTCATGTAAATTTTTTCAGTGTGGTCTCAGATATCTGCCCTTTAATGCCTCCTCTTGCCATCCCAGCTCCTCCCTCTGTCTCTAAGCCACGCACACGATCAAGACAAAATTTCTGGCAATACCCTCCCTGACTTTTTGTAAGGAACATCCTTCTTTCTACAAACTTTTTTTCTTTTTGCTCCAAGATAGAATCTTTGGAGCAGCTCAGGGAGCAAGGAAGTTTGTCTTGATAATGAACTGAAAACAAATTTTGAGAAATTACTGCAGAAGTGGTAGCATTTCCACAGATCTCTGAGTTGAAAATGACAAGGAAGAAGAAGGACAAATAGACACCAACAAAGTAGGAAAGCAAGAAAGGCAAAACTTTTGACACGTTTATTGAAAGAAAGCTCCCCAAAATAATGATGGAATTATTGTCTTCCTAAACACCATTGAATTGCCCCCAAAGGTGGATTCACCTCATATGGATTAGACATCAGGACTTCATCTCAAAATAAATCAGCCTTTAGAGGTCCTTACTTGACTTTAAAAGGATCCATGGAGGATTAGCTGCAGCATGGACATCTACCTCTGAGATGCCTTGGATAAGGCAGGCAAATCCTACCCTACAGCTCTGTATCACAACCTATACATAAAAGCGACAATAAAAATGCATTTGTGATTAATCACATATCTTTACAAGTTGTGAAATTCCACGTAATAGTTCCCTTATGAACCATAAGACACACTTTCTGTCAGCTTAATGTTTTCTGTAAAGGTATATAGCAACCATCGCTCCAGAAGAGCTCAGTGGTTTGGACCAAGTTACAATTTCTAAGGGAATCATAACTTTGTCTTGATTTGAATGCAATTAAATTCTCTGCCATAATAGCAGCATAATGACAAGAATATTTTTTCCTTATTTCCTCAGCTTGCAAATTAAAAGGGAATAACACACAATGGTGCACAAGGAAATAGCCCTTCAGTTCCACACGGACAGCAGTATTCCCAAATCAGTGTGTTCTCCTTTCTGCCATGAAAAGTGATGCAGGAAAATCCATGTATATATTTCTTTTTAATGCCCACTTCCAGTGCATGAAAAGGAGGAAGTTGTGCCAGCAGATAGAACATGGACTCTCAGCCATGGCTTGTGGCTTTGTTTCACAGGCCCACTCTGGGCTTTAGGGTAGTTACTGACATCCTGTTTGCTTGACTGAGATGTTGAGACCTGACACCTGATGTAATAAAACCTGTGCACAGGTTAAACCTTGCACATGACACACAGTCCTTTGTTGTGATGGTGATAAATGCCTTGGGTAGAGCAGAAATGATGACTTCACCCATTCCAGTTTTACTGTTCAAAGCCATCTTTCAACTAATTCTGATCTTGGAATGTTGTTTGTGGGTTTTGAGTTTGTTTTTGTTTTATTTTGTGTGTGTGTGCATAAAACGCATTAAAAAAATCCCCAAATGCAATACTGTTACAGTCACCAGTTTTTGCTTTATGTTCTTGCAAGCAGTATTTTTATGGGCCCCTGAAAGACTGATTTACATAAAATTTAACAATGTTTATCCCCCGATGCAGTCGTCTCAATATTCAACACCAGCAGTTGAGATCTTATCACAACTAAACTGCAGTTATTGTATTCTAGCCATCCTGCCAAGGAACCATTACAAAGCCACTACTATCTCCCATCACATGAACCCAAGCCTTTCCCAAACACCCAGACAGTAAAATCCAACAAAAAATACCTTGTATGAAGGATGGCTCAACAATAACCCTTCCCATTTGATCCCAGGCCTTAGCAGACTCCTTTGAGGCATTTTCCACAGTAGCACATCCCAATGGATGGGGTCTGTGGTCACCAGGAGCCCCTATGAGTTGGTAGTTCAGATCCAAAATATCGGTGTACAGAAGGTCTCTGGGTGGGATAAGTGCCCTTTTCCTAACTGAAAACTCTAACTTAAAACTAGGCTTTAACTTAAAACTGTGTCTATTCCTGATGGAGGTGGGGAGTGGGTCTGTGCTTTGCAAATACTTGTACCAGGATTAAAAAGCACTAGTGAGCAGTTTCCCTCAATGCTCCCAACAGGAGGTGCCCACCTTTGCAGAGGTACAGCTGCTTTCATAAGTGCTCTCTGTATAATTTAGTGTCAAAATGAGCTGTGTTAAAGCTTAAGAGGCTTAAAGCGAGAGTCGTGCTCACCTAACTGGTACTGAGAAACTAATTTGTAGGCCAGAAGAAAATGTTCTTGGCTTTTTTGGTGCTAACTCAGTAATGAGCATCACTCAGCATGTGCTTTGGGTCCAATTCTGCACAATCAAGGGAAGAGGGATCATTTGCTGGTGTTCTCACACACTTCCCCTCTAGGCCCTTCCCCATCTTCGCTGCCCTCCTTTGGACACTCTCTAATGGCTCAGTATGTTGTATTTTGGTGCCCCAAAGTGCCCCAATATTGCAGGTGAGGCCCCAGGTCAGAGCAGGGCGGGACAATCCCCTCCCTGATGCCCCCAGGACACGGATGTCCCTCCTGGCTGCCAGGGCACTGCTGACTCAGGGACAACTGGCCATGGACCAGCACCCTCAGGTCCCTTTCCTGGCACAGCTTTCCAGGATCTCATTCCCAGCCTGTCTGTACATCCGGGGTTGCCCCATCCCAGGGCAAAATCCGGCACTTTCCCTTGTTGAACTTCCTGTGGTTGGGATTGCCCAGTGCTTGGATTGTTGAGGTGTCTCTGCAGGGCCTCCCTGCCTTCCAGGGAGTGTCATAATTATTTATTGGTTCAAATGCGTTCCCTGATACACCCAGAATCTGCAATCCATGTTTCTCTTTATTGCAGATTAACACCCATTTCCATTTTAATAATGCCAAGGAATGCAACGAGCAGGGCCAGACTGTGCAAAACAAACATCCACTAATTTGTAGCATTTAAATATGTAAAGCTAGTCTCTGATGTTAACACACCATTAAAAAGCAGCTGGGAAGTTCACTGCCTGTTCCTGTGTCGTTTGTCAAGCAGCAGAACAGCTCAAAGAGCAGCTTGTTGGTTTGCAGCATCAAACTCACCTCTGCAAGTCTGGCACCTTGTAAAAATTTTTGGTGCCTGATGTCCTTATATTTTACAGGACATGGAAAATCCATAGGAGGAAACTTCACCTGAAGAGCTTGTCCCCTGTCTTTGTAATTCAGCAGCACCAGCTATGTGGTCCCTGTGTTTTGGGACTATAATTCTTAAAGGGAAAATGAATTTCTCATTGTGGGGTTTATATTAGCAACTCTCTGCGGGATCAATGATGAAAGCCAAGGAACTTCTTCATTTTTGCATAAATAGGCCAAATTGGTGGTTCTCCACCACTGTTTTAACTGCTCCCTTAAGAGGTTTGCTCTTACCAGTGCTCCCGTTTACATTTTGAATCTTCAAGGCTTGTTCTACACATGCACCAGCTGTAAAACTTTTAACTCTGCCTGTGTAGTTAGTGTTATTTAGTGAAAGTGCTCTTCTGTGAATGCTCTGACAGTATAAAATGAGTACAAATGTGAGAAACAAATCCATTTTCCCACACAATTGTGTTCCCTTTGGAATATACATCATCCTGAGTAAAAATCATGCTGCAATCAAAGGGATTCATCAGAATAGAAAGAATGCATAGGTAAAGCCAACAAAAAAACTCTTATAGCACAAAATTTCAGATTTTGAGGTGCCAACTCACCAGCCTGCTGCCATTGTTGGAAATTGATCGTGCACATCTCTCTCTGCCTCATCTGGGGTGTTGTGGTGTTGGGGTCAACACGAAGGAGCTTCCCAGGGATGCCAAAGGTAGCCCTGCTCGCAGAGGCTTCCTGACAATCAGCCCCTGGCACACCCCTGGAGAAGAAAGCACCCCAAAATTTGGTGTGGCAGCATTTGGCACAGAGGTGGAGCTTATTTCAAAACAAGACAACCAGGTGCAACGTCTGCAGCTACTGAGTTGCCACACATTTCTAACCTCATCCTTCTCCTTTCCAAGGATTTTGAGGGCCTCATGTGTTTTTTTCTTGTGATAATAATAATTTTGTCTTTGCAAATATTTGTTGCTGACTGCTCTTTAGACCATGGCTCCTCCAGATCCAATTAATTCATTCCCACAGCAGCAGCAGAACTGAATTGGGAAAGCCAATTTCATTTCTATTGTACAAAAAGTCAGGATGAAATTTGTCCTCCTTTTGCAGGAACAACCCCTAGCCCTTGGTTTTGATAATAAAACCATAGTTTATTCTTGGGCTAATGGATTAATACTCAGTTCAGGCACCACCAGGCAGGGACAGAGAACCAGGCACAGTTGATGGGAGCTATGCTTAGTATCTGTATCTATCTGTCTGTCTGTCTGTCTATCTATCTATCTATGTATCGTATGTTCTAGACTTCAGAAATTGTTTACAGTTTATAATTTTTCAGTTTCAAAAAACAACTGTCCAGTATGCACTGTCTCAGCTCAAAAATGAGTAAAACAAACAGGAGAAATCAGTAAAATAGCTATTTTCTGCTTTGAGGCATCTCTTTGACTACATGAGAGTGGTAGGCAAAGAATCAGTAAATTTGTACATAACTGGATTTACATGTAAATAATTATTATGAGTGTTAACTAGCTGTACACATCACAAGGAGAACATCAGGGAGGTTTGTTCGTGGAGGCTAAACAAAATATGTTTACTTCATGCTGTTCTTTTATGGTCATTTTTATTGGAAGCACAGTTTATAGAGGCATAGCAATCATATATTTTTCACTGTAAAAGCACCATGTGTCTTTGGAAATAGTATTAGGCTCTCTGCAGAGAGAAAAAAAAAGTTGGCAAACTTCATCGTTGACAACCTAGAGTTGAAAATATTCCCTCTTTTGGAATATCTTGATGTTGTTTATGTGCACCTTTCTGGTGGTGATTTCCAATGGAGTGAAAAATAATTAATTGCTAGAAAGTTGAAGGTAGAAATTACTTCAAATAGGATCTTGCCAAGGATTTGGCAAACAAGCTGTTATTTATTTCAACATTTTCATCATGGTGAAGGAAAAACGTCCTTAGATGAAAACATACCTGCTTGGATTATTGGATGATAGTAAAATTGTATGTGATGAAAAGGATGTGGGCTTGCTGGAATCTTTCTAGTTCACATGGTAGCACTTCCTTGCAGGAACAGTCTGAGACAGACTTTATATCCCCATCTTCAAAGAAGCTTCAGCACCATCTCCAGTTTACAGTCGATCCCTTTTTATGAAAAACTCTGTGAACAGAAAAACATGGGTTTGCCAGTGAAAATCTGGGTACATTGTATTATAAAGCTGATATCCATTAAGTTCCTGGGAAAACAACTTTCATGACAAGGTGGAGAAGCACTCCGCTGTCCCCTTGCTGGGTGGGAGGACACCAAAGGCACAGGGGCTGTGTCTGAGATGCATATCAATATCTCACAGGCAGGTACCAAGAGGGCAGTGCCAGACTCTTCTGGGTGGTGCCCAGTGACGGGACAACGAGCAATGGCCATAAAATAAACCACAAGAAGTTCCACCTCAGCATAGAATCACAGAATATGCCGAGTTGGAAGTGACTCACAAGGATCATCTTAGTCTTGCACAGACACCCCAATAATCCCACCCTGTCCCTGTTGTCCCAACCCTCCTGGAGCTCTGGCAGCCTTGTGACCAAACCCTGGGGAGCCTGGGCAGTGCCCAACCACCCTCTGGGGGAAGAGCCTTTCCCTGAGA
>WEIV01014831.1:76634-137723 GCA_013390005.1 Calyptomena viridis | reverse complement strand
CCGCCGCGTGAGAGGGAACCAGCCCCTGCGAGCCTCTCCGTGGCAGGTTTTATGTGGGTATCTATACACCTATATCCGTCCAGATCTATCCATCTGTGTTCTTTTTCAATGTTCAGCAGCAGCGTATTGCAGCGGGGAACGCCTGGGAGCCGGGCGGCACTTACACAGTCACTGAGTTAACTGTAGATGTCAGACTGTGCTTGCACTGGCGTGGTGTCAGATGGGCAAGAAGGCGCAGAAATGGTGAATTCGGTGCGGGCAGAGCGTGATGGAGACGGCACAGACCCGGCTGGCGTGGACAGACTCGGTGGAGCCTCTCTCCTCCCTGGTGCAGGGCCTGCTGTGTGGGCAGCTCCCTGGCGCAGGCGGATCGGAGGGGCACTGGCATAATTAGCAATTATTTGTGGGTAGCTGCGGCCTCGGAGGAGCACATATTTATGCCTGGAGCAGAGATACTTGGCTTGCCTTCCCTTACAGAGGTATTCAGGCGTGTGTTGGTTAGAGAGTCGTTTGTTGATGCCCATCTTGTGTGTAAGTTGTGCAGTGGGGCAACCTCCATGGGTATCACTCCAGAGGAGGAATTCTGTTGTGTGCTGTGCAAAGCTGGCTGTCATCAATAGGTAGTTTCATATCAGCTGTCAAGCTCTTGATTTCTCCCAAGCTGATCATGGACCGGTGAGCTAAAACCGAGAAATGCTGAATTCAGTTTCCCGTTCACCTTACTCAGTTTCCTGTTTACCTGCCCTTCACCTTCCTCGTGCCCAAGTTGATTGGATTTCAGTGGAAAAATTCTGGGCTTGAGTGTGTTCAAAGAAATCTCTGTGTTTTGGTTTTGCTTGTCTAACTTGCAGTTTGATAATAGCCCTATGGTTCCACGTTTCAGAAGCTCCCCGTGCCCTTCGGTACAAGTGGAGTGCATCGATACTGCTTGATGTTGTTTTTAACCTTATGTTATCTCAGGCGTCATATGATGAGGCAGCTTGATTTGTTTAAGGCTTTGTGATGATGCAATGCCATAATAATTATAAACCTTCTCGTTGTCTGAAGAATCTTTAACTACTACTCAGTCTCGGGAGGTACTTCATGTGTGTTTATTCCCAAGAGGTGCAGGCATGGATGAGCAGGGTTTGAAATTCATCATCATCGTTGTGGGGTTGGGAGGGTGCGAGCATTTTGGCACTGGTGCTTTAAGTTGTAATTTATGGGTGTGACGTCATGTGCCAGATAAGCATTTATAGGACCTGCCATGTAAATTATGGCCTTTGTTTATATACATGCAATTACTTGTTTTGCAAATCCACGCCGTATAGTTTGCTTACGAGCCTGCGCTGTAGCTGTGAATAAGATCCAGCAGAATGTGCTTCGGTTGCACAATATTGTTCAGTGGCTGAAAACATTTTGCTTTACCTTGTGCTCACAGCCTGCACCAGGTGTGAAGTTACTACATGACATCTGCACGCTGGGATGTGTGCAGGAGTTGGCTGTGAAAGCCGTGACCAGGTGCTTTTATTTCCTTATTTCTCCGTGATCTGCCAGGTGCTTTTATCTTCTTCTTTCTCCGTGCTCTGGTTTGTTTTGTTTTTTTAAAGAAGCGGGGTGCTGAAATGCCTGATTTCAACTAACCCGCGCTGGAGAGAGCAGCTTGGTTATTTAGGGCTGCTGTGGCTTGTTATGCAATCAGATTAACAAAGGTTGAAATGATCACTCAGCTCTGGGTAAACAGTATCTAAGAGTGTGGATTAGGACGACTGTTGACATCGGGCAGATCTGCTGCAGTCGGCATGTTGCAAATACTGGACGAAAACATAATGAGTGGACACAGTAACGTACTAAATAAGTTTTTAGTAAACTCCTTGGGATTATAACGTATCGATTGTCCGTGCTCCAGGAGCTTTTGCAGTGCCTTAGGTGCTGCTCTCATGCATGGGCAAACTTACTTTCAGCTTCATTTAGTTGACAAGCAAAGGGCTCGGCGAACGTCTTTGTGCACAGCCCGGTGGTGCCCGGGGTGCTGTGCAGGCTCTGTGCTGTTGCAGTCCAGGTGTTGGGTCAAGGAAGATGAGCAGCTCTCAACGGGAAGCTTTCTAAATTAAAACCAGATACAATTCCAGCCACGTTTGCTGAAGCTGGCAGCTCCTCAGCCGGCTGTTCCTGTTGTCGTGGGAGCAGCGTTGCTGCAGGAGAGGTTTTGGGGGCCTGTCTCCCTGAATGAGCTCAGAGAGGAGGTGATGACGTGCATAGATATTGCTGCTGTACCAGAGGTGAGACCCCACCGGGAGAGAGAAGAGCTGAAAGGGGAAGGTGGGTGGGATGGGGAAGTCGCCGGAGTGTGGGGAGGAGAGGGAGGTGTTTGTCAGCAGGGACCTCTCTGTGTCTCAGCCCCGGAGGTGCAGTTGTACTGTGGTGGGCTGATGTGGGCTCTGGTGCTCTGGAAGTGGACTTGCCTCTGAAAATACAGTGTATGATGGCGTTGAGCATTTGGGAGAAGGCAGGAATAACTGACTCCTGCAGTCGGTTTTCTGGAGGCCTTTGTCTTGATGTGGAGCCTGAGCCCTTCCAATCTTCTCATCCAGGGAAAGGTAAGATGCACTTAAGGATGCTGCTTTTCCATCCTCGAGCAGATGATGGAACAGGACTACATTTTGGATACACGTTCAAAAATACTCCGGAAAGGGTTTTTTGTTACCAGTTTTACTTGTTTCCTTGCTGACTGTGTTAAATCCTATATAAGCAGACGTCTAATTGCAAAGGGATTTCACACAGTGCTTCTGGCTGCTGTGTGAGCTGTATAACATATTTGTGATAAATGTACACAAGCACATTTAGGGTACACTTGAATCTGAAAGAGGTACTTTGGGGAATAGGTGGTTTTGTTAAGGCTCTGTTATTGTAGGATGTTCAGAGGAGGTGGTGTGGAATGGGATATGCAATCAGTGATATTAAGACTATTTCTTTTACTGGTACTAGTTCACTTCAGCTCTGATTTATTAACAAGTTGGGATCTTGTCCCCTTCAATTTTGTGAATGGAGTAGGAGCAGTTACTCTTGGCCAGACCAGAGACCTGTCTGGCTCAATAGCACTTCTGTTGGGGCCACTTACTGGTGCACAGGAAAACTGTAAGTCCAGACTTCTCCTGACAAACCCCTCTAGGAAGTCTTTGGGCTGGCAGTTCCAGTGAGGACATTGTGTTTAATAGCTGCTGATGGATTGTCTCCTCTTAAAAATGTCTTAAATTTGTTTTGAAAAACTTTATGGCGTTAGTGTTCACAGCCTCCTGTGTGGGTGGATTTCTGGAATAATTGTGCACTCTGAAAAGGATTTGATCTTGCTCATTTTACAGCTTGCCATTTCAAGTGTCTGTGACTTTATCTGAGTTGTGGAAGAATATCTTCTTCTTTACAGTGGGGGTGTTAACAGGTTTTGGAATGTATGTAAAGACAACTACTATATGTTTGCAGTAAGGTAAGCTCCCAGACCCATTTAAAGTCACCTTTCATAAATACGTACTATTATGGCTGTTATATTTAGGTGATTGCATGAAAAAAAAGTCTGAATACAAGAAATGCTGTGCAGCTCTGCATCCTGCACATAGGTTGTGGTAAGTCTTGGTTCAGAGTGACTCAGGTGACAAAAGAGTTGCTGCATGAAGGAGCAACTTCAGCAACACTGGCTGAAGATTTACCAAAGTAAATCTTTGCAAGGGACCTGGTGCAACATTTTAGGGAATGTGGAGAGCAGAATTTAAAAATTGTATTAAAGAGTTTGAAGTTAAGAAATACAGATTCCAGTAAGTGCAGCATCATGCAGTAAAAACAGTGACTCAGTCCCTGAATTGTACTGTAGCTTGGCTTCCACCACACCATCCTCAACCATTTCAGGAATAGATGGGTGTTAAAAAAGTTGTGGTTTAAATTCCACTTCGCGTGGCAGGGAAGCAGGATCCTTTGGCTGTGAAATGACCTACACTATTTGCTTTTGTCCTCGTGGTCCAGGAGTCTGTTTGGGTTGCACAGGAACCTTTTGGGTCACAGACTTTGTTGTACTAGACTTCAAAACTGGTAGTAATGGCAGTTGTGTTTGGAGTATTAAACCTTTCAAAGACTGGTAATTTATTGTTGGAATTGTAGGATCACAGAATATCCTGAGTTGGAAGGGACCCACAAGGATCATCCAGTCCAACTCCTGGCCCTGCCCAAGACACCCCAACAATCCCACCATCCCTGGGAGCATTTTCCAAATGCTCCTTAAACTCTGACAGCCTTAGGGTGGAGACCACTGCCCTGGGGAGTCTGTTCCAGTGCCCTTATTGTGGCAGCTTCTGAAATCCTGTTGGTAAAAATAGGTAGAATTTTCATGTTTTTAAAGCAAACAGAAAATCTAAATCTTGTCATTTCTATTGTTATTCCACCCTTAAGCCTGTAAACTTATGATTAAATTGGGTGGAATTTCAGCTTACTGGTTTATGGGTGGGATAATAGTAGAGGGTGACCAGACAAATGTTTTCTTTTTGTTTTAAAAATAGAGACACTTACATAACGATGCTATACACAAAACAGTATATGCATATGGATAAGAGCTCTGCAACAGTGTTCATCCAACAGCATCCCTTCCCTGCATGTCTGCTGCTGTCACTTGCTTCAAAGGAAGGGAATTGTGGGGTGAAAAGATGCCAGTGCCAAGTGATTTAACTGGAGTATTGGTCCAGTCCTGAACAGCCTTTAGGCAGGGGTCTGGGTTAGGGGTTTGGAGAAACAGATTTTTAAGCCGTTATGAGCTCCTAATTTTTTATCTGAATAAGGGAAGCCTATTCTTTCTCTTTTTTTTTTTTTTTTTTAATGGAGCACTGTTGTCTGTGTTTTGAGTTAATTGCAAGGATTAATCTCTTGCTGTGTGGCATGTGCTCAGTAAATCTGAGGCCCCATTTTTGAGAATGAAGTATTATTGCTAATACAAAAAAAACCTAAACCAATGAACATGTCTAAAAGCATCAGGATGGCACCAGGCTCTTTCCTCTTCCTGTGAAAGTGACCTCAGTTTGTTCTCCTTTTGCCTTTGTATTTGTAACAGAAAGGAACAGGCTTTGCCCATTGCGTTGGGGAAAAGGTAAAAAGCAAGTTCTTTTGAAATATATATTTAATAGAGAAAACGTTCCACGGTATACGTATACAGGTGGGCATTTTCCCAGAAGTGTGTGTTAGGTGTTGAGGCTGTAACTGTTGTTGCTAACCAAAATTCTAGCCCTGGATGTATCTATAAACCCCTTTGACTCTGTGAAACGATACATAGCTGGAATCATTTCATACATAAGGACATGAAAGGACCTCGGTGAACTTGTGCTTTTATAATAAACAAGGAAAAGTTTATCCAGGTTGCCCAGTTTATCCACACAAAGACAGCTCTTTATTCAGGGAGGGACTTAACTCTTAGATTTTCCTCCTTGGGATTTTTATCTTATCCTATCCCAAGGTTTTATTAATAAAAGCAAAACAACTTGAATGTTTATACATATTTGGCAGACAGAGCTCTGTGCGTTTTGGAGTTGTGGCTAATTAAATTTGTGGAGCCTGTGCAACTTTGGATATTGGGCAGGGAGACTGTTTTTGCAGGAAGACAAGGAGTAAGGAACAGCTGCTCTCATTCCCTTTCCTGGGGTGGCAGCACATTTTCTGTGCCCTCTGCAGGTTCATGATGCTGCGGTGCTGTTCCTGGGGAAGGCGGCTTGTTGAAGTTCACCTTTGTCTTTGGAGAATTCCTTTTAAATTGCTATTCAGTAAAGCTCTGAATATCAGATATTTGCACATCTCCAGTGGAAAACAATCTGAGGGAAGAATTGGCTTGTAAACCAAAACAAATGGTGTCTTTTTAAGGGCTGGTAATGGGCTGTAAGCCCATTTCAGCTTCAACTTTGAGGGATGACTAAGATGTTTCTCTGTTCTGGCAGTACCCAGTTTGGATCCTGCTGCTTAATTTTGTCTACAGGCCCGCTCATCCCAACTGCATCTTGAGGGGAATACAGCTGACGTGCAGTAAATGTACCGACGGAAAGTGCAGGAGTTTGTCTTTGGTTGCTGACAGATTTGCCCGGCGCTCCGTCCCCGGGAATCTGCCCTGGGCATCGGGGTGTCCTCTGAAGTGGGATGTTCAAAGCTGTGCTTTGGGCTGCTGAGCGTGGCCAGCCATGTGATGCTGAAGGACAGGGGACTGCTCCTTTCCTTCCAGCCAGTTGTGCCTCTTACGTAGTGGCAGGAGCTGTGATCTGCTCGATGCCCAGAGGCTCAGCTTTCTCTTCTGAGCCTTTATTTTTGCAGGAATCTGAAATAGCAGAGCTGAAGCTGCTGAATAAGCCGGACTGAATCCAGGGGAGCAGATCTGGCTCCCTTTTGCCTGCCACAGAAATGCGGAGAGGAGGAACTCCTCTGAGTACTCCAGGGACTTGTTTTGTTAATGAATGAAAGAAAAGCCAACCAGGATTTTCTAATACCGTCTCTATTTTTGCCACTCAAAGTTCTAATGGCTGTAATTGTTTTATCTTACAATTTATGTTTTTGAGTTACTCCCTGGTTTTCAGGTGTGGGAGTCTATCAGCCAGTGCTACTGAAATGAAAATCAAAACCTCCCAATGAATAGCTCCTGAGATAATTTCTGTTGGTTTTCCTCTGTTTAAGAAAATAAGAGGAAGCTGTATCCGTTCTGCCTCAGTCACGTCGGATAAGGTGTATCTTTGAGATTAAAAAGTCCTGATGGTCGTGGGAGGAGGGGAGCGCTTCTTTCTTTTGTCTCCAACGCTGCAGCAGAGAATACTAATTAACCACCAAACTAATTGGGTCCGGGAGAGTTTGCCTTTGCTATGGCAGTACAAATGTTTTGTTTGGAAGAGCTGCACAAGTGACACCCCGCAGGCGTTCGCGTCGAGATAAACCAGCCCCTGGCTGCCCCAAATCTCCCTGTTGCAGTGTGCAGAAAGATGCCAGGCAAGCTTTAGAATTGGCGAGAGGCAATGTGCATGTTGTGGAGCAGATTGTGTACGGGAGAGCAGCAGAGCCCTGAGCAAAGACGTCAGCAGCGAGGAGGGACTGTCATCCCGGCACAAACACACGGCTCCGTGCGGGACGGGGCGGCCGCAGTGACGCAGCAGGCGGGTGGTTGTCACCTCGGAATACGGGGACTGTTTGTTGTTCTTCCCCAACGACGGCACTCTGAGGTGGATTTTCCTATAGCTACCACTCTTGGGCGTTTTGGCAAGAGAGAGGCTGTCTTCTGAAAAATAAAACATTGGAACACGGGATAAGAGGCCTCAGGCTTAGTAGCAGCATTTAGGAAAATAATAAGGGCTCAGCCTTGTGAAGCTGCGTTTGGTTGTGCGTTTATTTGGGGAATTTTTACAAGCATAATGGAAAATTATGCACTCGACTCTTCTCTGAGTTGCCGTGGGACTCAGGGGACCTAATTTCCCTAAGACTATGAAAATCCCAGGCTTTGCAATGTAACTTTTGTTTGCCTTTCCACTTCTGTGCTAGTCTTTGAGCCTTTTTTCATCCACAGCAAATGCTTGGGTGCTGCAACAGAAATAGCTTAAAAGCCAATGACTTGAGAGAAAAAAAGTTGGAGCTTCTTAGATGTCTGGGGACTGGATGAAGTAGGATTAATCTGGCATTAAGGCAGAAATTTATGAGGGAAGCTCGGTCAAGTGACTGGCTGGAGAGAGGGGGGATTCATGAAGTCAAAGTTACTTCTTCAGCTGAAGGGGGATCAGGCTGACATCTTTCTGACATGGGTTTTGCCTGGCCTCTCCCACTCCGGGTAGCTGTCACATAGTTTCTCTACAATTGCTTGGCATTCTGAGAACTCATGCCTTAAAAAAAAAAACCCTGTTGGAGTGAACAGCTTTCCAGAGGGTCGTTAGAAATTTAATACTACCATTTAATGAGGTTTGCGAGTTACCTGTAACACAAATAACAGTGCTGACGAGTTGCTTTTCAATTATTAATTTTTGTACAGCGAGTTGTTGGCCATTAAGATGGGTTGTCTATGCAAAGCGGTTCCATAAAATGCAAATTACTGGCTTCTATGTGGGTCAGAAAACATTGCATACTTGGTGTAACTCTTGTAGTTAAATAGACTCCTTTGCTAAGCAAATAATTTAAGCACCGGTTACTCTCAGCACTGTCAAAAACATACATGGGTTCTTGCTGAGTGTAAATAAAAGCGCTTCAGCTTTGAACGATGACTACAGGATTTGGCTTAAAAGCTATTTTTGGGCCACGGGCACAGCCCAAAGCCGGGGGATGTAGGTGGCTGTGCTCCTGGAATGGCGTCAGGATGGAGGATGACTCAGTCACCCCTGCAACTTCCTTGTTGCTCCAGAGAGGCAGTGATTTACTGCGGGTCTGTGTCAGCAGTAAATCGCCGCCCGCCCGCGCTGATTCAGCTGCCCCGGCAACGCTGGTTGAGGATGAGCCCCATCCTTGGCTGCTCGGAGCCTCCCAGCCCTTCCCACCCAGCGGCTGCCCAGCGTGTCACCGCAGCCGTGCTTGGGCGCTGACCAGGCACCCCTGCCAGGCTGTGGGCACACGTCCTGCCCTAGCCAGCTTCGGGATTGGGATGGCGTTCCTCTGGAGTCGGGGAGGATCGGCTGGGCGAAGCCTCGGGACTGTGCTCTGCTGAGGATGCTGAGGTTGAAGCGATGGCAAATGTGGCAGAATCAGCATGTACTGATGTTGCTGCTGGGTGAAAAATTGGTCCAAAGCCTTCCAGGCCTTGCCCTTGCCTTCCTTTATAGGCAGAACAGGTTGGGCAGCAGCGCAGGATGAGAGGAGAGTGCAGAGAACAAGGTGAAGTTCGCTGAAAACATTCTTTAAGTGTGATGGGTCGAGGACTCTTTTTCTGGGTTTTGGCTTCAGTGCATCAGGAGGGATTTCTTTGCTCCTGTTATGATGAGTAAGGCAAGTAATTGTTTTACTGCTGGCTTTTGCTGCCTGCCAGCCCTCAAAGAAACCCTGAGATACAAAACCCCACCAGTCTGAACACCTGATTTTGAAATAAAGCACTTTGTTCCAGATACTGTCTCAAAAGGACTGTGATGGAGAATAGCATCCCGATGGCAATACCTCTTTCCTCCTCTTCCACCCTGCTTTCTCAAGAGCTACTGCTATCCTGAGAAAGCACATAAAGAACCCACTTGCTCTTTCCTGTTGTCAGAGCCCTTATCTTTTTAGTGGAGAGTGAATACCAGGTTAATTGTTGTGTTCCTCTATTTTTTCACCTTAAGCCAATTGCAAAAGAAACAACTCTTTTCTGGGGCATTTCTGCATCCAGTTATGCTTTGAAAAGGCACAGACAGGCTGTTGTTGACCATAATCAGTGTTAGCTGGTTCCCAGACATCCTTTCTGAGCAGAAGGTAAGTTTTGATGCTGCCCTTGTCAGAGACAGGGGCGAGATGGAAGATCCCAGATGAGTTAACCATACCAAGGAAATTTTCCCCTGAAAATCTGTGGGCTTCCTGAGCATGTGAGATCAATTCCACATTTGATCTTGGTTGGGACTGATTATCCCCAAGAATAAAAACCACAAGTAAGAGTGGAGGTGGACCTGAAAACTTGGTTTCTCTGTTATAGCTGGTTCCTCATGAATCCCACTGTCCTGTTTGCTGATGGATACGTTTAACGAGTAAATTGATGACCTCTGTGCCTTTTTAGGTGTTCAATTTCCCATTCTTCTCTTCCTTGTCTATAATTTTCCTGTCCTTACCTGCTGCCAGCTCCTGTGACATCTCATGATCGTGCTTGAGTTGTGTTTTGTATTGAAATGGTTTTATTGCTTTGAAAATACAGACTGTGGCTGGGTGTAAAAATAAAAGGAGCCCGTGAGCTTCAGTCTGCTCCTTCTGTGCCAGTAAAGTCAAACTGTTAGTTAGGCTTTGTATCCATAAGGTAGGTCTCTTCCAAGAGCAGACTGTGCTGAGGTGCTCTCTGTGGGAATACTGACCTGGTCTCAGTGTTGGAGAAGATGCAGGGACCTTTCTGTGTCATCAAAAGGACTGGTTTTGTATCTCCGTTTGAATGTCCAAGAAGAGATGGAAAACAGAAGATGGGAATGACTTTTGCCCTTGAGGCGGCATGTGCTTCTTGGTGGTGGGGATTGCAAGCTGGCTCTCCAGTCTCTAGTTCATCATTCCTACCTGATCATCAGCCACCAGGTCTAGTGGGTTTGAGTTTTGATTAGTCACCAGAGGTGCTCTAGGCCAGAGTTTAAAACTGATGGAAATTACAGTTTAAAGTGCAGCCCTTAGATCTGAAGGTGTTGGTTGTACTTACCTGGAAATGTTAGAGTGAGTCCTTGGTGCATCTGTCTTTGGCAGTTCCCCTGGTTTCCATTCTGCTGCTTAGTTTCTTTGCCTGCAAGGAAAGTTTTAGGGAATACTGGGAAAAAGAGAACAAGCTTGGACCAGAAAAATGACTTCAAAGCATGTGATAAGGAGGAACAAATGTACATGGTTCCAGATATTGCTGGAATAGGAGAAAATTGAATGAATGGTGCACTGGGAAGGGAGTTGGGAGACGTATTCCCAAGGGGCTGTGAAGCTGCTGCACCTGGAGTTGCCCGTTGAGGCCCTTTGCAGCTGCAGCGGTGTCTTTGTTGTAGGGCTCTGAGCTCATTCTGGGCCTTGCTACCAGAAAAGTAAAACCAGGTGCCTTTTCTCAGCTTTGAAGTGTTTTTTGGGTTTGGTTATTTTTTTAAACAGTGAAATCTGGATTAGAAATGCTTTGATCAACTGGAACCTCAGTAGCTTAATTCTGTTCTCATAACAGATTTGCTTTTCAAATACTATTTTTAATTCCAGAGTTATGAAGAAAAGTATTTCCTATTGCTGCTTGTGACAAGTCCTAATGCTCCCAGTTCAGTCCTGGGGCTGGGGTGTGCATCCCAATTTCCTGGTGTTTTTTGGAGCTTCAGTTGCCTCCGCGGGGTGAAGACAGTGCTGATTGACTGCAGGGTTGTACTGCTAATAACTATGAACAGCAATTCTGACTCATTGCTCATGGGAGACAGAAGTACAATCAGATACTGTGGCTGTGTTAATTTGTTTATATATGGGGAAATATATGTAAATATCAGCGCAGATTAGTTTAGCCCATGTGTGCACTTGGGTTCGATACTCCGGGCTTAAAACTGGGTACTGCTGAAGCCAAGGAGGATTGTGCTGTTGAGCTTAGCCAGTCTAGGATTTAGCTTCTGAAAGTTTATAGGCACAGTGGCTTTTAGTGCTGTTAAATGCCGTAGAAGAAGGATTCTTGCGGCTTTATGTTGCCATGATCACAGATGTGAGAAAGGAAAAAATAAGCTGATAACATGTCCTTCTGATTGCCCTCTTTAGAAGATGTCTGGCTGCCCTGCACATCTGATTTTTGGTTGTCCCACCACGCTCCAACCCTTCCTACAGTCCCTGCCTACCTCCTACATACTGGAGCTTGCAGGCACCTTGGGTTTAGCATGGGCTAAAAATTAGTATTGAAAAAGAAGTTCAGGGCAATAGTTGGTCACCGTGATTGGAGTCATAGAATGGTTTGGGTTGGGATGGACCTCAAAGCTCATCTCATTCCTGCTTCCTGCCGTGGGCAGGGACACCTTCCACTATCCCAGGTTGCTCCAAGCCCTGTCCAGCCTGACTGTGGGTGTTGTGTGTTGGTTGACTCTTCGTTTTGGAGGAGGAGCAGGGCCTGGGTGTGTTGTATCTGGGTCATCACCACCAGAGCTGGTATCAGTAAGCAGAAAAATGACATGGAGAGTGGGAACAGTTTGTTCATAAGTGTATTAAATGAGGAGGTGGCAAGGTGGAGGGTTGGAGATGAAATCTGAGGAGCTAAACAGCTGATGGCACGAGGCTGGAAGTGTGAGCAGGAGAGAATGAGACAGGGACTAGTGAAACCAATAGGCACTTGCTGTTGGAAAGGAAGTTGTGCACACAAACGTGTGCTTTGCACTGCTGTCTCAAAGTGTGTGGTCAGAGGGCAGGAATGATCAAATGCTCCCTCCTCCTGGTCCTCATATGGTGTGTATTATGAATAAAGGCTTTCTGAGTGGGAGCTCAAGGCTAGAGCTGATTTCTGTAGGCTGTGATGGAGGGTGTTTGGCTTTGATCTGCTTTTCTGTTTTGTGCAACCTTCTCTTTTAAGGGGTGACATGTAGTTGGGCTGGGTTCAGCCAAGAAATTCATCACTTGAACAGGCTATGGGCAAGGCAGAAGAGGAAAGAAAGAATTTGGTTTCCAGTTAGGGTTTTTGTACAACTCTGCAATACTAAATATCAGCCAAAAGCTTGTAAATATTCCAGTAGTGAACTGCAGTGGTTGTGTTTAATGCACATTAATGATAATCCTGTCATCTTTTCCAGGTGGATACAGTAACACTCCACTTCAGAGCAGTGATTTATTCTGATCTCTGACTGTACCCCCTGTTTGTTCCCTAAACTCCCTGTCTTGCTATCACAAAGCACTTAGATAACTGGTGTTATGGCAAAATAATCACCACTTTTGTTAGTTCCCTGATTCTCAGCTGTGCTGGTTTGTATTCTGGTATTTCATTGCAAGCCAGACAAGTAGATAAGTACATAAAATGCAAAGCAACAGCAAGAAGCAAAAAAGAAATTGTATTTGATTCGAATCCATTTCCCTTTGGCACCTTAACTGTAGCTAGTTGGGTGTGTGTTTTGGGGGGAGAGCTAAGGGTGTGGATGAAGTTTTATGGATGAACCTTCACTTGTTGAACCTGGGATGGTGCTTGAGGGAAGAAATAATCTCATCATGGCACAGACACACTGTTGGGGAAGAGGGTATTCCCACTGGCTGTGGGAACACAGTGACTCTTGATTGCAGTAGCTTTTGCCGGTTAAAGGTCCTGCTTTGCAGTTGGAGGCTCTTTTGTGTTCCTGTTTTCCAGCCCGTGCTGTCTCATGTTGCGCAGCGACCTGGGAAAGCCAAGCCAGCACAAATTTCCGCAGAGTTTCGTGTTGCCACTTGTGTTGGCACACGGTGGGTTTGAGAGGAGAAGTGCTGGCAGGACACCAAAAAGCAGGAGCTGGCTTGTAGGCCAGCACTGTGCCTGTTGCAGGAAGGCCTTGGGATCCAGGAAGAAATGCTTTAGTGCTGGTTTTGGGTGTGTAGTGTCTTCAAAGTCTTAGAAAACAGAAGGTTGTTTCATGGGGGTCCCTCTATTGGTTTAACCTTTTGAAGAGTTTCTAAAAGGTTTGTAAGAAATTCCTTGGTTAACTTTGCTTGTGAATCAAAATGGATTATTGTGGAGCTTCCTCTTGCCAGCACTGGCACCATTTCCTGTTTCAGTTTGCTCTTCTTGAATTTCCCCTCCCCACATTACTAATGTTGGTGCAAGGAGACTCTGGGTGAGATCAGGTGGTGTTCTGGGAAGCTCATGTCTTTGGGAGAGGAGATTGGCTTCCCAAAGCTCACAAGGTATGGAGGAGCAACCAAAGGTAAGTGGGGAGCAGGGAAGAGGACAGGAGAGCCCAGCAGTGCCATGGCGGTCAATCCATGTTGACTTGCTGCATTGCACTTACTACAATTTTAGTTACACCTTGAAGAGGAAAAAGTTGTCCCTGTATTTGGGCTGGTGGCATGGTGGTTTCACTCTTTACCTGAGCTCTCTTCCTACACCTTTTCCCAGGTATCCACTCTTGGCTTCTCTTGAGTGCAGGAAGAAATGGACCTTTCGTTGTTGTTGGGAATAATTCTGTGTTTTCAGCTCATCTTTAAAGTCTTGCGTGGGCTTGTGGGATTGGGGTGTGAGGGATTGGGGGATTCCACTGCAGGCTTCCTGGAGAAGGCATTGCTTCTTCATTTGTTTCTCTATGTCCTCCACTGAGCTTATGGGATACCAACAGTTCTGGAAAGCAGAGAAATAGAAGGGAAGTTTGATGTCAAATTTAAAACCAAATCTTTCTGCCATGTGTATAAGAGGAGAGGGCTGGAATAGCAGAGCTTTCTTTTGCCTGTGCTGTGCTACTTGTCCTTTGCTTTCCTCCCTGTGAAATGGTATAAAAATGCCAACCATCATTGCTGAGAGTAAAAGCTCAATGAAATTGCCAAATGTTTCCCCGTTCTGTTTGGTTTGAGGGGGGAGTGCCTGTCCTTCATTTCTTTTACATTGTTTTCTCATGTTCCTCTCAGATGAGCACTAAAAGAAGTGCTGGTATTTCTGCAGTCCCTGAGGAATGATGGATTATCATCCATTCAGGGACTACCTGTCTAATTGAAATAGTGAATTTGGAGCATGCTGTGAGCTCACTTGCTCCTTGAGTGTTACTCAGTGTCTGTAGTGTACGAATGCTTGCTGGAGGGAAAACTCATTTTCATGTTTATACACTTAATGATTTGTTCTGGTAAAAAGTCCTTCTTTTTAGTCTCTTTTGAGCCAGCAGAAAAACTAATTTACTTTTAGAGTTAGTCACTTTTTTTTAAGGTTGCACTTCTTTCCCCCAAAGTCTGCAAATAGCATTTTTCCTCATTTTTTTTTACTCAGCTGTGCAGAATCAATCAGAATACTGTTTTTAAGTCCAAGTACAGCTTCTCTAGTAAATGGACAGTTTATTCAGTTCTCCATTTCTCCATAAGATTCCTGCCTTAGCTGAGGACAGCACATAGCACCTGAAGTGATCCAGAGACTCCAAGCACAAGGGGTTTGTAATGTCCAGCCACCTGAAATGCTTTTGTTCTTTGAGATGAGTGAGAGTGCTGGAGACCCCATGGCATTCCTCAAAGTCCCCTCCTCACTTTTAATTACCACTAGGCCTGGCTGAGGTTTGCTGCCAGTTTAGATGGCAAAAATACATGTAGGATTTGTGGATTGAGTCGTGCCTTTGTGCTGGGTGTGCAGTTGAACAAGTGTGAATAGAGCTATGAATAGAGCTAGCCTGTTTCTTTTCTGTGTGTCTGTCTTTGAAACAAGTTACAGGATCAGAATATTCTGAGCTGGAAGGGACCCACCAGGATCATCAAGTCCATCTCATAAGTGAATGCCCATAAAGGGATCAAACCCACAGGCCTGGTGTTATCAGCGTATGAGGACGTATGCAGAGGCAGTAGGGCAGATTGCAGCACAGGACAGGTGTCCAGGTAGGTCCTGATGACCCTGTGTTTAGTGTTGGTGACAGACAGGGACACAGCCTGAACTTCAAGTTTGGTACCTTTTGCATGCTCTGAGTTAATGAGTGATTTGTGTGCAGAGTGAATTGGATAACAATAATTGTTGGGGTGACTGTGCCTGAGGAAACGTGTCCAGGTCTGTAGGGATTTTTGGAGAGCAGGTGGGTGTAGTGCACACAGACCATGGCAGCAGTGAGCCTTGGGCTTAGGTTTGGTTCCTGCTGCCTGCTTAGCACCAAAGCCTCACTGACCTTGAACTTTTAAATGTGTTAATTGGCCTTTAGCCAAAAGATGTTGCTGCTGAACTTGGGAGAAGTGAAAGCCAATCTAAACCAATCTAAATCTAAGGTGGTCTTCAGAGGTGTGATGCAGCTACAGCAGCAAATCTGCTGGAGCATCTCCTGTGGTCTGGAGCTTTGGAAACCTGGCTTGGTTGTGTTTTCCATGTCAGCAGTCCGTTCTCCTTTGTCAGCCTTGTGAGGGAGCAGGCTTGAAGCAGAAGGTGATAAGTGGAGACTGAAATGAATATTTAAGCCCTTCTGGATTTATTTCGCTGACAAATAAAATCATTGCTTGATTTCTGTGGGAGGAGCGTTTGCCAGAGCCTTGCCAAAGACTCCAAAAAAGGAGCTGGAGAATGTTAAACACAAACCCCACAGCAGCACTTCATGGGAGTTTATTCTGTTGTTTCAGTAGTGACTCATCTCCAGAATGATCCATCCTCTTCACTGTGTATATGCAGGGAGAAAAAAGGCCCTGACAGAGGTCTCAGAGCCACCTACAAAATGCAATGTCCTGTTCAATTATCTGAGTATCTCAAGCCCTTAGGCAATTTTGAGAGTAATCCTGACAAAAGCTGTTTGCAGTCAAACCTTGTTCACTTTTTATTAAACATCCTGAATTTTTTAAAGGGTGTGAGATGAGAAAGAACTGGTAGGTATAGACAGAGGAAGAAGTGCTGGGTATGATTCTCTGGATGGATACAATTGTTTTTGAACCCTCAGGGTTGTTAGGACATAATTTTTTTTCCTTTCTGCACATCACATCTTTGGCTAAATGACCTGAAAAGTAAAGGTCAGCATTTGGGGGTGTTTGTTAAATGCTTCACTTCCTGAGGCGGCCGCTCAGAAAGCCAAGGGCTCCCATCTCCATTCTCTTCTTGCCCTTACTCATCATCCTCCAAAGGCAGCACTGAGTACAAAAACAGGAAAGGGGACTGATAAAGTGTGGGAATAAAGTGAGTGCTGAGTTAGCAATGCCAGGAGGAAACTGCTCTCTGACAGCAGCCTTGCTGCTGGTGAAAAATAAACTGAAGGTGAACTGCCTTAAAATACTTCTGAAAATGGAGTTCTCTCCCTTGACTCCCTTTTTCTGTGGCCTCTTCTAACAATTTTTTGACACAATAAAGTAGAAAGCATGCCCATTGTATTGACTGGATCCTGGCAGTAGTGTTTTAGCAAACACCTACACAGTATATATGGACTAAATTATCTAAAGGGCTTGTTAGCATATCATCTGCATGCAAAAGAAAGTGGTGGTGGTAATGGAGGCTGCTTAGGAATGATGGGAAGGACTCTGGCTCCCGTGTGTGGTGCTTCTGCATGTGAAAGTTGCTGCTTTTTCCTTCAACCCTTTTTTTATGTGTCATTCCCCAGATACTGTGCAAATTGTTAAAGTGGTATTTAATTTTTTCCTAATATTCCCCCGTGGGATTGACAGAAAAATAGACCTGTATTACATGGCAAATGTAGCATGGGGTGTGGAAGCCTGATACTGCTTTACAGCCTTACCAGAGCCTGTCCCAGGGGCTTGGGAGGACTCTGATTCATCAGATGTTGCCCATGTTCCTTTCATGTGGGTGCCAGGGGATCAGCACAGATGCACTTTTGACTCTTTCACGTGGCACTAACTTCTCCCTCTTCAAGAGCAGCATAATGCCAAGTGTCCTTTCTCCATGCCCAAAGGAGTCCACCATGGAGGTGTGGGGGGAAGGAGGGTGTCTTGTGAGTGCTGAGAAGTGTCACCCAAAGTCAGGAATCTGAGGAATGAGACAAGGCTGTCACATCATTTTGTTGCTGTTTCCTGGTTTCACATTCCAACTGAAAAGAAAGCCTCTCGGACACAGAGCTCCAGACCTTTTGGAAAAGGTTGTCTGAGTGAGCTGTACTCTGGCAATTGCTTCCTAAAGGGAAGTGTGATGCAGGGATCCTGCTCCAGGCTTGTTGGCTGTGAGTGCAGTGGTTGTATGTGTCCGGTTCCAAGCGAGGAAGACCCGGATTTTGGGATGTGGACCCATAGCTCCTGAAGGGGTGATGAGCAGAGAGGTCCCAAGGGTAGGACATGGGAAGGTGTTAACCAGAAGGCTTGGAAATAAAACCACTCAGCCCATGGTCTGGTGTTTGATGTTGGTCTGGCCTCAGGCAGAAGGATTTCCTAAAGGTCTCCACAGACACACACAGGGCTCCTTTTGGAAGCAGCATTATCAACCTGGGATAGTGGAAGGTGTCCCTGCCCATGGCAGGGAGTTGGAACCAGATGGTATTTAAAGTCCCTTCCAAGCTGAGATTCTGTGATTTTTGTGGTAGAAATTAGGGTGAAGCTGTGTATTTGACATATGGGAAGCTATGAAATTATTTATTAGAAATTATGTATCCTCTTGGTTTGCAAAAAGGTTTATTTTTAGCAAGAGAATGTTATATCTCCATGAAGATCAACATGATTGAATGGTTACCAACAGATGACAAGGGAGCTTTCTGTAATAAAATAGCTGCCGGTACAAATGGAGCAGCAGATTTGGGTTGCCTCACTGAGGACTGACACTGCTGGAGTTTAAATAGGAGTATCCTACTTTGTGCAGAAACTGTGAGTAATGATTTGTGCCGTGTCCTTACCAGCTGTGGAGAAGATTTAGGAGGTAATTCAGTGTTTTCCTGTCCAGCTACAGGTGTCCATCCCTTCACCAGGAGACTGAGGTGGTGCCTTTTCTTCTCAAATTGTGGATTTTAGGAAAGCCTCCAAAACCAGTTCTTTTCCCACAGAGGCCACTGGAAGATGTACTTTGGAAAAGGATTTGGTTCATGCTATTTTTTTCCCGCTTCCTTTTCATTTTTTTCTCCATTAGAAATATCCGTTGTTTCTGAGGTCTTTTTCTCTCTGTTGTCTTTTTTTTGTTGCTATTGTTTTGAAAGACTTAAGACTTTTCCCGCTATTTTATCATAGGAAAATTTTATAACCTATAAGGCTTTTGCGAAGTTCATAGAGCATGTGAAATAGTGATAGAGCAAAACTATCCACCAGTGAAAATACTTGATCTACAGGACAAGTTGTTTCTGAGTGAAGTTGAGTAATGCTTGATTTGGTTTTGTTTTGGTTTGCTTTGGTTTCTTGGCTTCCAAATCAGTGTTGAAAAATACCTGCCAACTGTAATTATTTTACTGGAAGCTTAATTCAAGGTCTAATTTTACTGGAAGCCTGAAGGAGGGCAGGAGCCCAGAGCTGGAGAATGGCATCTAATGTTGAATGATGGTGATGTCAGACACATTTAAGATAAATGAACTTGCTGTTAATAAAATAAACAGGCAGTGCTGCTTTTGGCCCAACATGGGCCATGGAAGTACTTGTAGCAAATCGGTCACTTCACTCCTGGTCCAAAAGCTTTTACTGGTAGTTTTGGTTGTCTTTCACCAGATCTCTTGGCAAGTGTGTAACTTTGAACCCTCCAGCTTGTTGTGGTTGAAGTGTGTGCGTGTTTGAAGTGCTTTGGCTGAAGAGCAAATCAGGACTATTTTGATAAGGAACTGAAAAGTACTAAGTTACTTAAAATAGTAACTTTCTTCATGGAATTCAGGTTTGCTGTTAAAAACTCACTGTTGTGCTGGTGTTTCTCCTTCAGAGAACCTCCTGAAGCAATTTCAACATTTCCGGATGGGTCTGCTGTAATTTTTATTGTCTGAGTTTTTTTCTTGACAGGGAAAGAAAGGGAAGAGAGAGGTGGCAAAAAAGCAACTTTCCAGAGGGAATCAACCCAAGGAGAGCAGGCTGTGGAAGGAAGTATCCAATTTCTTTCCTATTCTGTGATACTCCATGGTGGAGCATCACTCTCTGTGCAGGCACAAAGAGGTTGTTGTTGCGAGATAGGTGAGTTCCACTTGGTGGCTTTGCCTCCAGCAAACCCCCAACGATCTATTCTCCCACCCCAGAGGGTTGATTTGATCTCTTGCTCTTACAGTTTGAGTTTTCTTGATACAATTCTGCTCATCCCTCTGCAATTCTCCCTGTGTTCAGCTGGGTCGTGTTGTGGGGTCTCTTCACTGAATGGAAGATCAAACCCTCATTTCAGACCCCTGAATCTTTCATTTAACTTTAATTAGAAGTTTACGTAGCGTGGGTGTCTCCTGGTTTTGCTGCCCAGCACAAAAGCCTGTGAGGAGTTTTAACTGCAGTTCTGGTACTTGCAGAATATTTCTGAGATTGGAGAGGTGATAAAGAATTGATGGTTCAGTTGTGCTTTGTGGGAAGTGTTTACAGAGCAAAAGAGTTGTGGCAGGAGCAGTTAATGTTGTGTTTTAATAATTTAGGCAAAAATGTTTGGGAATAATGCAGTGGGAAACTATTTTCATGTTGTTCTCAGGGAGAAAATAACAGTGTGGATTGGGCAGGACAGTGATGGTGCTGGGCACAACACAGTTTGTAGCTCACCATGAGAATGAAGAAGGATGAAGGGGAAAGGTGAGGGATGAAGGGAAAGGGGATTCTCTCCTCCCTCACCCACTTTTCTTCAGGGAAAAAACTCCCAACCCATAGTTTTTCTCAATTTACTTATTGAGAATAAACTCAAGGTATTTCTAAACCATGGGATTTATCTGATTTGTCTGGTTAGGCAAATCAGCAGAATCTGCTTGGGGAAGGAGCCAGGTGGGGTATTGCTACTTTGCTCTTAAACTTCAGGTAGAATTTTAAAATTAGAGGTTGCTGCAAGTCCTCTTCAGCATGTTTCATATAATCTGATATTTACACACTGAAAGCCTGTCTAGACTCTTACTAGTTGTGTTTGTCATACACAGTGTCAATCACTGCATGTCTCTCCTTGTCACCTTGGATATATAAGATTCATCCTGATCCTTTTCCCCATAAAACTCCCCCCAAAAGGCTTACTCCCATTTTCCCATGAAACTGCTCATGCAGGAGCCTGGCAGAGTCCTGAGCATCAGTTTTGTCCAGGAGCGTGGCATGTTTTGCTGGTGGTACATAGGCCTCAACTCACTAGATCTGTTTTTAGAAACCAGGTGTTGTGGTCTAATAGATGTTGGAGATGGGGATGAGAATCAGGAAAAGGTAAAACCTCTGGGTCCAGAGAAGAACAATTTAATACTTGAAATAAAGGAATAATGATAATAATACTGTAATAAAAAGGGAGACAATAAAAAGAGATGAATCCAACCCCAGACAGAGCAGTGATGCCCAGTACAGTTGGCAATGCCCAGCCCCAGCAGTGATCATCCCCTCCTGGGCATGACATTCCATGGTATGGAACATCCCCCTGGCCAGCTGGGATCAGCTGTCCTGGCCATGCTTGTGCAGCTCCTCCCTGGCGGGGTTGGGACACTGGGAAGTCCTTGCCTTGGGGTAAGCACTGCTCAGCAACCACCAAAACACCAACGTTATTCTCCTGCTGAATCCCAAACTCAGCACTGTTCCAGCTGCTGGGAAGAAAATTACCTCTCTCCCAGCGTAAACCAGGACAACGTACTTCAAGCTGAGGGTGATTCATCGTGTTCAGGGGCTGGGGGCTGATCCATTTTAATCTGGAACCTGTTGTCTCTGTGTAAGATGGAAATTGTGGTACCCTCCATCTTCTCCTTGGTTCCCTCCATCTTCTGGAAACTGCTCCTGATGCCTGGAAGGAGGAGCATTTTGTGAGGTCTGGATGGCAGTGATCACAGTGTTCGTCATTAAACCTGCTCTGAGTTTTTTGGTGTGTTCTGTACAAGTGAAATTAGTTTGATTAGGAGGTGCAGATTGTCTTCTGTGTGACCTTGTGCTGGTGTTTGTTTATCTTCTATTTTATGCTTTAATGACAGATTTTTTTGGAAGGATTGCTCCTGCTCCATGTTTACACAGTGTCCAGCACACTGGGATTCTTTCCCATGCTACTCCTACGTACTCCAGATATTTAAGTAATAATGCAATTGCATGCTGCTTTCTCTTCTCTCCTCCACAAGCTGATTTAAACTGTTCAACTCCTCCTTTTTTATCTGAAACCCTGTGAATTGTGCCTGGAATTGTTCTGAGCTTGTCAGAGCTCTCTGCTCCCTGTTTGGTAACAAGGAACAGTGTTTACTTACATACTGCTAAATCCTTTATATTAAACAGAAGCAGAAGCTGTTTGCTGTGTTCTGAGGACTTCGAGGAATCTTGAACAACAAACGGTTTTCCCTGTTTCTTTTCTAAATGCTGAAATATTTACTTCTTGTCTTAATCTTGCAGAGACATCCTTCACAGAACGTGTGCTTGAAAAAGAAGCAAATCTGAAATCTGTAGAGAAGGGTTTAGAAAGTCAAATCCCAGTTTGAAAGGTAGATATATTTATTCTCTGTGTTCACACTTGTTTGTAATAGATGCAGCATTTGGTTTGGGTTTTTTTTTTTCCTATCCCTTGCTGCTTCTGGAAGTACTTTGCATACTTAATTAACAGTTTCACATTTGAATTATTCCCCACCAAATTTTTCCTTCCCATCATCGATCTCTTCTGCTGTCACCTGAAACTCTTCCTTTCAAGTACAAGAATTAGGGGAACACTGGAAGTGCTGTTTCTGCATGTGTTTTGTGAATGCAGCTTTCCCAGCAGTTAAAGGCAGATGAAATGCACACAGTTCCCAGTCGTTTTCTTGGGAGTTGTGGAGTGTTGGTCCTTCTGGGGCTGGGATGGAGTGTCTTGTCCTGCACATCTGCCCAGAGCCTGGGGAAGGAGCTCATTCCATTCCACAGGGCATTGTCCTGCCTGGCAGTGTAATACTGTAATACTGAAACAAAATCTCTTCTTGCTTCTGCATTCCAGTGGTACAATACACAAGAATTGGCTTCTCATGAGTGGCTGAAAGCAAAGGCTGATAGTGAGAACTGTATCTATTTATTTACTGCTTTTAATGGAAGTGTTTTCCTTCCTGCACTTACAAACAAAACACACACACAAAAGGGGAAGATTTTATTTCCTTTTTGGGAGTGGAAGCCTACCAAAGCACTGATAATTTGCTTTATTGACCTTTTTTCCGACTGATTGGAAACAACACAATTTATTTGTTTTCTCTGTGTTCAAACTGTGCTCTATGAAAATTACATGGCCTCTCTTGTCCTGATCCATGGATAACATCTGTTGCTGGATGTTTTCCCTGTCTTTGCTGCCTTGCTCTGTCACAGCACTGGGTGCAGTTTTCCTGCTCCCTTCACTACCACTGGAGCTTGTGGTAACCATTCTTGTTGATACATGGGTTTTTATACATGTTTATACATGCTTGGAGCAGAAATCCATGATCCCGACTATCCTGGTGTTAGGATTTCCCAGAGCACACTGATAAATGTGTCATCATGGACACACATCTCTGCATCTTCATCTGGAGTCACAGCTCAGGAAATTAATTAGTTTAAAAATAGATTTTTAAGGGCTTGAGGAGTTGGTAAGGGATCCAACAGGATGATTCCCCACCTCTCTCCAGGGAAGGCATCTTGGTAGTCTGGAAAAAGGTCTTGGTCAAAAGTTTCTGGATAGAAAGTCCTGCCAGGGCTGCACAAACCTTCCTCTCTTCCAGGTCATCCTTTCTAACAGAACTACCAAGCAATAAAATGCATGTATAGAGTTAAGATTGGTGGGCTTTCCTCCTCACTGGGATTTGCAGTGTTACTGAATTATAAGTGGACCTGCTGTGACATTAAACCTGCTTTTGCAGCCTGCAGTCACTTTTCTTCACTGAGTTTCATGCTTGTAGACCACATATAAATGCACTGTCGTCATTAATGGTACGAGTGGTGTCCTAAATATCTTCATACGCTGTGTTTGCCCATCAAAAAGGGTTAACCTTCCTTTCAGGGGGCTGGTATTTCTTCAGGAAGAAAATAATTGAGTAGGATGGAAACATGCTCCTGCTGAATACTGAAAGGTGCTCTGATGTAAGAGAAACTCAAGTGCACGTTAAACAACTGCAGGCAGATGTATTTTTAGTTTCATAGGAGAGCTCATTTGAATGTTTTCCTCAGGGAGTGTCACTTCAGTGAGTGTGGTGGTTGACTGGGAAGAAATATAACACTTCTCTCACAAGGGAAGCCCTGTGGGGTGTCATGTAGAGTGGGGATGTTGAAGTGAGTATTTGAATTTTTGGGGTGTGGATTCGTTGTCAAAGTTTTGGATGAGGCAGAAAACTGAGTTCAAAAGTCCCTCTCTAGCCCTCTTGGAGCCCCTTTAGGCACTGGAAGCACATTTTCCCCTGAACCCGAGGCTTGTGCTTCTCTGAGCATTTGGGATGCAGGAAATACTGAACCCCCAAATGTTGGGATTTCTTTACAACAAGTGAGAAAGTTAATAGTATTCTCCCCCTCCTTTTGTTCACCAAAGCCCATTGCTGCTGGCAGGGAGCACGTCCTGCTTGCGCTTGGAATCCAAATGCCATCCTTGTGGTCCCTGAATGGGCTCAGACCCCAGCTTTTTGAGGGAGCTCCAGGAATTTGAGAAGACATTTAATTTGCAATTTCAATTTGTCATTGTCTGGGCAGAGCTTTTGTTCCCTGCTCTGCCTTCCTGTTCCATGTTTACTTTTCACAACCTAAGAGCTCTGGCTCTGCAGTTGAAGTGAAGACTGTTTGGGAAAGCAAGGGGAGGAGTTGGTTGTGTTTTGTTTCTTTTTTCTTGGGATACAAATTGTTTTAAAAAGTGGATAATGTGTTGAAAAATGCTTGTATGCCTCATGTACAATTATATCTGTATATCGGCAGATTAATAATCTCTTCAGAATCACAGTTTACTGCATCAGCTCTGAAATCCTTATTATTTCCAGTAAAAGTGCTTTTCTATTGCATTAAGAGGTTGTGCCCCTTCTTTGTCAGCAGTGATCACCCATTTGGTCTTTGTACTCCTGGCAATTGTTGACCATTTCATCTCATACCTTTTGGTTTATGAGAGATTATTGATAAAGCACAATGAATAAACTGTGCTATCACAATGCCTGGTAGGTATAATTTTTTAAGCTGTTGTGTTAAAATGCATATTACTGAATCTGCTAGAATGTCTTATTTATTGTGGTTTACTGTTTGCATTGCAATAGCATGGAAACCTTTAGCTTTGCTCACCTTCAGTGATACTCAGGATTTTACAAACTGGACAGGACATGATACTTTTCCCCCACAGAATCATAACCACAAGGTTTTTTCTTGACAGAAACCCAGCTTTTTCTTAAAAATTATAGCTGCCCTTACACAATGAAAAAAGCTACACATTTTTCTTGATCTTTTTGTCCAAGTACTAATGATGTAATTTGTATAAAAACTTTCCAATGTAGCATATCACCATTTTAAAGGATAAACCCAGGGTACTTTTTTTTTAAATGACATTAAAAAAAATCAGAAGCGAAAGGGTCTAACATATATACAGTTCTGTAAGAACATCATTCCTAGGATAGCAAAATCCCTAAAGCTTTAAGCTTCTCTTTGATCCAGGGGATTAGTGGAGATTTCCATTTCTGCACAGCAAATTTTTGGGCTGTTAAGGATGCACAGAGGAACTGTGTTTTCATGGGAGATGAGTCAGGTAGGAATAACATTGCTCCCAGTCCTCCTCCACTGCTTTGCAAAAGCCATTCCAAATGGGTTTGGACGTTCCACCTGGAACTTTGTGGAGTTGAGGATTTATGGTGTTGGTGGGATCAGTGATGGATGTTCAGGTGACAAGAGACATTCCCGTGTCACAGGGTTGGAGTGGAGGCTTTATGATGAAAGCAGAGTTTCTTCACCTTTGGTGAAACTTGAAGCCTTTTTGGGTGATGCAACACAATTCTTTTCTAGGGGAATCCTTAATTCCTGGTGGAATTATTCTGATTTTTGTGGGGTTGCAGTTTTTAAAGAAAAATCCCACCATGTAACTCATGCTGTGATAGGTGGGGTTGGTCTCCTGCTTTAAAGTCTTTGATAATTCACAGTGTGAAAAGTTTTGTTTTGCATAATAAGGATATTGTCAGTTCATAACAAATACTTTGTTTTTAAAGAAAAGCAAACAAAGCAACTTCCAAATGATACAGTGCTAAAAGTAGCACTTCCATAGCAGATCCCAGACTGATGCTTCCGGAGAGCTGTGCTTTACTTAAAACCCATATTATTATTTGTTACAACCAAAGGTGTTTGCCCTGTTGCAGGATATTTCTTTTGACACTTGAATCTGATGCTCATCCAGACATGAAATTAACAATAACATGAAATTTACAATACTTTATATTTTTAATCTCATGTTTGAAAGCAGCACTGTGAGCATAACCTTGACATGGTACAGCAATTTCTTTGTTTGACATCTGGAATTTTACTGTGATTTCCCCTTTTTTTTGTTAACCTGAACCATCAGAACACAGCTCAGCAGAGGCTGTTGCTTGGCATCAAGCAGAAATTACATAAATCTGAAGGCTTGGGTTGTTTCTGTCAAAAATGAAGTTTCCCAGGATTACTGAAAATTCATCTCGAGCCGTTGCGAGTCCCTGGGCTTAGGGAGCTTGATGTGCACGTGTTGTAAAGGTTATGGGCTCTTCCCCCACCCCATCCTTCCTATCCTGCAAGCTGTTCTTCACATCTCCTTGGAGAAAAGCTGCAGAATAACAGAATATCCTAGTTGTGTTGTTATTTAGGGAGGGAGATCTCATTTGGATTAATATTAATCGAGATCACTTGAGGTTTAAGTGAAAGGCAATAAATAAGTGTAGCTTTTATAATCATGGGAAGTATTTGCTACAGTTTTGAAAATTATTTTAAAAAACATTGTGAGGATAATTAAGTAGTTTTAAAGCTTGCCTTCCAGCCCCTCTGGAAAGCAGTTTTGATGTTTAAGAGGATGAGAGATGTTTTCTGCCCTGGAAATGAGCTGGCAGAAGCTCCAGCACAGGGTGTTGTTAGATCTGTTTGTGCTGGGAGAAGGAATAAGGACTGCCATTATATATTAGATATACAAATATATATCTGTACAGGCACATACACCTTTGTGACATTTTCAGGCCAAAGGGAAGGTGTAGAGGAAAACACAAACATGTATTCAGCTTCTGCTCAGTAGCTCATTCACTAGATTTGCCCCATTTTTCTCCCTGGACCAAGCAGAGGGGTGTCTAGAGGGGCTAAAATGGCTGAGCTTTCTACCTCTAGCAGGCAGTTGTTTGTATGAAACATCTAATGCAGTTTATAAAGTGTTTGAGAATATATAATAATAATAATAAAACCCAAACTCATGTAGGGTTTTGCTCCAGAGGTTTTCTAGCCTAAACAGCCACTCCAAAATACTCCTCGAAAATAAGCAATTCAAGTCCCTCTTACTGTGAGGTTATTGAAGATGTCTGGACTGGGTGTGTGGGACCAACAGAAGGTGGTCCAAGGGGGAGGAGGCTGTTGCCTTGGGTGTAGGGAAGTGGGAGGAAACATGTAGCAGTCAGGATTGTTTTCCAGTTCTCCTTGCTGTGTTGTTTTGATTGAGGCTTCTTGTACAAAATGTGATGCTTATTTACAGGGGAAACATCCACTGACAGGGCAGCTCATGGAACAGGGAGTTAGTGTTGAGTTGAAGACTTAATGAAGGGCTGTTAGCAAGGAGCTGTCTGGTAGCATAAGCTGCCTGTGATGCTGCTGAAGAATATCAATTCTTCCTTCTTAAGGCATGTGCATATGGAATCTCTCATGCTAAGCATGAAAAATTAATCTGGGTAAACAAGATCCCCTGATCTGTAGAAACTGGGAAAGAGGAGCAGCAGCTCCTGGGTTTGCAAACAGTGCAAGGTGCTCGTGGGGTTTTCATCAGGGATTATTAGACGAGACAGGCATAATATGCAAGAACTGTCTTGCATGTTGTGATGCCACGTCATGACAGCTCTTGTGAGTGTTTTCCACTGACTAGAACTTGCTGTGAAATGGTGCTGTGCCTTCAAGAGGGTGTTTTAGGAGAGATCTACTCAGTTACAGTCTATCAGGGTGAAGCCTTGTGGTTGTAAGACCAGTTGACTGTTGATGTGTGTAAATGAAGTGTGTGTGAGGGTGATTGTCAGAGAGAATCCTGGTCACCAAAATAACAGCTGAGGATCTGTTACAGCTCACCCTGCTATACAAAACAGTACAAATGAATCCTCGTGCTGTTTTGATTTAGGCTTTTTAAAATACTGTAATTTGGTATCCAGGATGTCCTGTGGGGAATAATGATGTGAAGGCAAGAAGTAAAATACCGTGGTGCTGATGTAGCTTTATGTGTTATTTTCTGTCATGTTTTCACTGAGTTTTCTGAATCCCAGTGAAACAGTGTCATTGAGCTTTCTACAGTAAAGCCCTGGTCACAGTTGTACATCATTCCTTCTAATCTCTGTTACCTTGTGCTTGTCAAGATAAGTTTATTTCAAGTTCAGGCAGCTTAATTGTCTGGCTTTTCTCTGGTCCCTTGGCATTTTGCAGTTTTCTCTAGTCTTGATTAATTTGCACAGTTTAGTGCCACCCATCATGTTTAGCTCTTCCCTGGCCACTCTTGCTTTCCTGGGGAAGTGGCTTTAGCCCATCTCTGTAGTTAAGGAAGAATTCTGGTGTGGGGGTTGGTTTTTTCATTGATGAAGTTTGTTCCTCCGTGATTGGAGAGGGGTTAATGAGGACTAACAAGGGCAGGGAGGCTGTAGGAACACTCACCCATCCTGGGTCAGGCTCTTGCTCTGGAGCATTCCTGGAGTTGTTGTTTCCTTGTGCTGCCATTTATTGAAGCCTTTTGAGGGTAAACTTGCTCTTGTCAAGACTTCCCTCTTCTTTTCCCTCTGGCACAGCAGGTGACTGTCTGAGGCTCCTTCCCAGTCATGTTTCTCCAATAAAACCTCTCCAAGATACTGTCACTGGCTTTTGAAAATTCAGGTAACAGTGACATTTTCTTTATCCAAAAAAACCAAAACACACTGACTTTCCTGACTGCAGCTTAGAATTTTTTGCTTTAACATCTTTCTCTAGTTGTTTTCAAACATTATCATTCATTAATTCTGATTTCAAACAACGTGTAAAGCTGATCAATCTGTAATTTTCAAGATTGTTCCAGAGTGGTTTGCATTCTTCCCTCTAGCTGGCTTGGATGGAAAATGGAATATTTTAGCCTGATAAATTTTGAGTAAATCAATCATTTAGTGTTCTTGCTAAGTAAGAAGTAGGAAGTGTCCTGGGCACGCTGCATCCCTCAAACTCTACCTGGAATACCCATTCCCACTCACTGTGCAGTGTGTGAGGGGAGATCAAGGCACTGTATTTATTTTATGCCTTTAGCTCAATTTGCTAAAATAAACAGAATTTATTCCTGCTGAAGATGAGGTTCCTCCCTGCAGTCTGCTGGCCTGTCTTGGAGCCCCGTGGTTTGATTCCCAGTTGTGCCATCCCATGTCATTGGTATTCTGGGAGGGTGTGTGGCTGCTCACAGGGAGGGAAATCCTCGGGGCTCTGGGGGGAGATGGCCAGTCTTGACTGGCTTTTTTTTTTTTTTTACTCTCAAACCATTGAGGGAAGCTGAGTGCCACGGGGAAAAATACAAAAGTGTGGGATTTTATCATGTAAAATTGGATTGCCTGCTCCCCTCGTTCTGAAATAGTCTGCCATGCTCTGAAATACCAGTCTTGGTTTTGATACACTAATAAAAGATCTGTTCATGCCCCTCTCTGAGGCTGTACTTTGTCTCATATAAAATCAGATACTTTTTTTTTTTCCCCCCCTAATAAGGCACTTAAGCAGCCTTAAATGAAGATTAATGTTCCATTATACTTTTACCAGCTATGTTATGGACTGGAATGCACTGGTCACATCCGGATTGATCTTCTGTCTCAAATAATAGCAAAAATCAATACTTTTGGTGGTGGTGGGTTTTTTTAAGCCACTATATCTACAGAAATGTTTTTTTTGCATCAAGTGACTCCCTTGTTTTATTGGATCTCTGGAAATCTGTGTGGACCAGGGAAGTGGGTTGCCCAGGTGAAGATGTGAAGCTTGGTAAGCCTGGCTCTGAGAGCACCCACATCATCCCTCCTGTCACATTTTAGCTTCACATTGTCCTTGTTTTGTGAATGTAGAGTGCTGTGTAAGATCTTTTTAGGGCCTGAAAAGAGAGGAGTACCCAAGCTGTTGGGATGCTTGTGGAGGGAGTTGTTGGCATTTGGGTATTGAAATCCAGGTGGCTGCTTTTTCCACATCCTGAAGGTGATCAAGGCTTCATCCCCAAGGTTTTTCCTGCTTTATTTCTTCGTTGGGTAGCTGTTGATACCTGTAGATTCTGCTCTGTAGCTGCCAGAAGCTGATTTAGCCCTTCAAAAACCATCTGAATGGTGTGATTCACAGTAGCTGTGGATCTTGTAGAAGACAAAGTTTCTATGTTTAATTCTTTCACCTTTATGCTTTTAATTTCTTTCATCCAACCGGCTGTCAGAATAAGAGAGTTGCTAAGCAACTTCATCCCTTCTTCCCTCATTGCCATGGCATTTCTCTCCTTCCCTGGTGTTTTGGGGGACTTCAGAGGGTCTCTTCCATCCCAGCAAGCAGTCAGTGCTTCCCATAACCTCTCTGTGAGGAGGCGGGATGATGTTGGCAGCACAAAACTGATTCACCCTGTGTCTTATCAAAATTGCTCCTCGTGCTGCTTGGTTTCCTTGGTGCAGTTTGTGTGGCAGGTTTCAAACCAAGCACTGGGACTGACTGGTTGAAAAAGCCCTTCCAGGAGTGGAAGGGACCTTAAATGTCATCCAGGGCCACCCCCTGCCACAGGCAGGGACACCTTCCACTCCTGCTCCAAGCCCTGTCCAACCTGATCTGGAACAGAAACTTGTTGCTCTTGCTGAACCAGACATATCATGTCTATCCTTGCTCTTTTTTAATTTCAGGCTCTCACATTGATGTTCTGGATTTAGTCTTTGGACTTCCAAGGTTTTCAACTTCCCCTTGGTGCAGTTGGGCTCATTTCTGAGCACTGACATATGTATGAAATGATTCACTGCAGATGACAAAACAGTGGCTCTTTGTCATGTAAGTTTTTAATCAAAAAAAATGCAACTGAAGAGAAACGAGATGAAGAGAGAAGAATCCTGTTCTTAGCTCCCGGAGTGGATGCTTCTGTGCACCTTTAAATAGTCTGTTTAAAATATAATTGGTGAGTGCTGAGCTACAGTATTGGAATTTGGAATTTGCATGTAACACAGGAATGGAAAAATCCAGCAATACCAACTGAGGGATTTGTGGTGTTTTGGTGCACATTACTCTGGAAGCTGATATTCCTGAGACTGGGTTTATCAGCTGGGTGGCAGTGGATGATTTACAGGTGCTGTAAATGCATTTTACAGTTGTGTAGTTTTGAGTTAAATGCTGTCCTAGGCATCTGGACTCAATTATTTCGTACAAATAACATTGAATCAGCTTCCAGTTAAAGGCTCCTTGCTCAGCCTTGGCCATCCCCAGTCATGGGCTTGTGCACAGTTTGTGCAGGACCTTGTACAAGTTTATACCTGGGACCATGTCATTGCACTCTTTCCAACCTGGTTTTGTGTGGTGCAATCATATTGTTTAGGAAAAAAAGGAATAAAAAGGGCTGTTTTTATTGTGTGGATTTTTAATGTTCCAAAAGGGAAAGCCAAGATTTGAGAGGTGGGTGGGACTTGTGTGTGTTATTTAAAAATTTTCATGGTGTTGCCTTACTTTAAAAACTCAGCTTTGCTCTGGTGGAAGTGGGTTTATGTCTTTGAGGAGCTTCTGCTGAACTCTGAATTTGAGTGTTAGCTTTGGGAGAGGCACCACAACTTGCAGAAGCTCAATTTCTCCATGTTCCTTTTGTTTTCTTCTTCTTAATTAATATCCAATTCAGTGCTTTTTGAATATAGTTTCAATATTGTTTTCCTAACATAGTAAAGGTGTATCTAAGAGAGCCAGCCTCCTTTAGACTTCATTAATGTATTTCTTGTTCTAATTTTAAAAAGAAATCCTCCTCACACTGAAACCTAAAAGGGAGAGCGGAGGCCTATAAAGATATTGCAGAATTTCCTCTCGGGAAAGCAGCTGCTGTTTTCATGTGCAGAAATAAAAATGTGGGAGCAAAGGGGCCAATGAGTTTAACATTGTACAGATGGGGATTGGCTGTACAGTTGGATCCAGCTACATCCAAGTGTCTGTCCAGGGAACTGTGGACCCTGGTCAATGAAATGGTTCTGCTGGACCTGGCCTGGCTGGGGAGGGTGAACCTGCAGAGCTGGAGATGGAAACCATTTGTAACAACTTGTTGAGGAATTTCCTCCTGTCTGTGGGTGGTGTTCTCTGCCCTTGACTATGAAGGAGAGGCCCAGTGTGGAGCAGAGGAGAATTAGCCTGGGAGATAGATTCACATCACCTGCTCAGCCAAACAGCCTGTGTTCTCATGTCTCCTTCTTGCTTTTCTAGGTGTTCTCAATCTTTTTTAATCCCTATTGCTGATTTCTTCAGGGGACCTGGATTATTTTGTTCCACTCTCAAATTGAACAGTGTTGCGTTAACTTTTCTTCCCATCCGGTTTCTCTTCCTGAGTGAGCATCTGCAGAGCTTTGGTGTCTTTGGATCTCTGTGCTGGCCTATTTTGCCCTAGGTTACCACAAGAATTATAATCCTGTACCCATTTGTATTGTTCTGGCAGCACAATTCTTAAAAAAAAAATCTTGTTGCATTACAGTTATACAATACTGATTGTATTCAGTGGTCTTTGGAACCCTTTTCAATTATTTATTACACGTTTCTTCTCTGCTCCTACAGGTGGTGTATTTTTTCCCTGCTCTGTGTGGGTTTCTCTCCATGCTTTGACTCCTGTGAGGCTGTAATGTTTTCAGCTGGGTTTTGCCCCCTTTCTATTCACATACTGATTTGGCAGAAAAATCCCAATGTGAGCTCAGCTGTGTGGCCAGGGGGCTGTGAGGGGATGTGGGACAGACACCTTTCACAGCTGCAGCACCACAAGACAGCGGTTCATCTCCCTGAATCCAGAAACTTCCAGTCCCACAGCTGGACTGGTGTGTGACCCCCGATGCACTGAAGATCTGCTGACCTGGAGGGCCACCTCAATGGAGCTGCAAAAGTGGTTTCCAACCAGCTTTGGATGAAGTGCAGGAGTCTAAATATACCCCTGTTGTCTGGGTGCACTTCAGGACAGCAGCTGGATCGGTCACTCTTAAGTCTTGATCTAATCAGCCATAAATGGCTTTGGGTTGAGCCGCTTGCAGAGAGGAGTCAGGGCATGGACTGGTGTGGTCTTGGTGTCCCACATGGAGCAGCAGGAGTTCTGCTCACTCTGCAGGGACCAAGTGTCCCTTCAGGAGGGGACACACAGACAGCTGGGAGCAGTACCCTCTGCAGATGTGGGCCAGCAGTTGGGGCTCTTGCTCTGCATCATGGAATTGGGGAATGGTTTGGGTTGGAAAGGACCTTAAAGGTCGTCTCAGTGCCACCCCTGCCATGGGCAGGGACACCTTCCACTATCCCAGGCTGCTCCAACCCAGCCTTGGACACTTCCAGGGATCCAGGGGCAGCCACAGCTTCTCTGGGCAACCTGTGCCAGGGCCTCCCCACCCTCCCAGACAGGAATTCCTTCCCAATATCCCATCTAACCCTGCCCTCTGGCAGTGGGAAGCCATTCCCACTTGTCCTGTCACTCACTGTTGAGGCAGATAACAAAGCTCTGATGGTGGCTCATTGCAGGCCAGGCCTAGAGATGGTGACATCCAGCTGATGCTCAGCACCCAACATCTAACAGACCTTTCCAGAATCCTTTCCAGAAGGATTCTGCGTCCTTGACCTACCTGCCCTTTCACTTCAGGTCTGCAGGAGTTTTGCTGGGCTGGGATTCATTGGTCAGGCATAACTGTTCTTAAAGTGGTTCTTAAACCTCTTTCTGTACCAAAAATTGCTTCATAATTACTATTCTTCATGGTATGTGGGTTAAATAAATTTGTGTGATATCCAGAAAAAGTTGACACTGTGAAATAGGTAGTTATGCTTAAAATGTTTAAGTAGATAGTTATGTTTAGTATGTTTCCTCCTGATACTTCTAATTTGAAAAAATTGATTTGTTTTATACACAATTGGTTTTAAATACTGCTTTTTTTCCATTCAAATAGATTCCTAAACTGTGGGTCAAAGCACAAGAGCACTGTACAGGTGGCTGAGATGCAGAATAGGAGCCAGCTGCCAATACACAGAAAATTAATGTGGTCACTTTGGGGGAAATGTAACATTAAATCAAAGTACAGGGTCAGGATTCCACCAGCTGGAATAAGATGTAGGTAATTTAAAGAAGACAGAAGCTGGTTTCTGTGTTTGAAATCAAGATGAGCTCTGTTGCTGACTGGACTGTTCCTTGTCATCAGTAGGAGGAGAGATCTGCAGCACTCCCTGCTCCTGTGCCATCCATCCAGCTCTGTGTTTGCTGCTTGTGTTTGAGTTATAACTGTGTTAACATGAACTGAAAGGATTTCAATTGGTTTTGGCTGGTCTGCTGCTCTTTTATTATATCATAGGCTGGGACATGGTTTAGGTCTTATATTTTGAAAAGCCAGACTTGGTTATGGATGTATCCATGCAACATCTCACTATTGAAAGGAAAAATTTCCATTATTGGTTCTGTTAGCATTACTAGGGAGTGTGGAACTGTAACTTACTTGGTTCTAAGACTTTTTTTTTTAATAAAAAACTGAAAAAGTCACTGGCCAAAGCTGTGCCTGGGGTAACCTCCTAAACCTCTGTTGAGGGAGTGAAGTAAGGATGTGTTTTCCTAAGTGCTGAGCCTCCAGCAGGGATGTCCAGATCACTGGTTGGGCAGGTGGGATCAAAGCAGAGGTTGGATCACAGCAGGTTTTACAGGACTGGGGACACATTGCTTTTCCTCCCCAGAGCCCAGTTCCTCTTTTGCTGTGTTTTTCCAGCTGCCCGTTCTGGGCTGAAGGTTTCTGAAGCTCTGCTGCTCCTGAGCACAGCCCGCTTTCTCAGCTGCATTCCCTACTCAGGATTCCAGGGGATAACCTATGGGATAGGAGACCATGTCAGGTGGGATATTGCACAGGCCTCTTAGGTCAGACCACACCAGCACAAACATTGGGACACTGGGGCCTTCAGCACCAAAAATCCTGTGTTGTCCTTGATGCTGAGTGCTAAGCAGGAGGGAGCAGTCTGGTGTCATTTTGGGAATGTGTGTTGCTGTGCGCTTCCCTTTTATTCCTGCTTGTGCCATTTCCATAGGACTGCAGTTAGGGACTCATAAAAAACTCCCCAGGAGAAATGAACCCTGGGCAGTTGTTCACAGAATCTCAGAGTGAAATGAGCTGCTTTGTTAGCTTTTATCCTGGATTTTACTGTAGAGGAGACAGATGTGCATGGAATGGGTGCCTGTGCTGGGATTGCTCCTCACCAGCCTGGACGAGCCACCTCCTGTGGTTTTGAGCAGCATCTCTGCACTTATTCTGATGCTTAAGTGTTATCAGATTAGTGAAGAAAGATTTCTTCTTTCTCTAGCTCATCTTCTAGAAGAGGAGGCCCCTTTAAACTGTTCATCCTGCAGTTGCACAGAAGCAGCAGAGGTGCATATGGCAAATGTTTCCTTACTGACACATTAGCAGCAGGTCCCTGGCATCTCACCCCCCTGGCTTCTGCACAGCTCAGTGGTTTTGTTTTATTTTCAGCCTTAGTGGCACATGAAGTAGCTCCTGCCACAGCTTTTTGTATGCAAGATGCCTCAGAGGCAGATCATGGGCTCTGTGTGGGTACAGACACATCCAGCCCCCTCCAGCTTGTGGCTACTCCCTTTGTGGGGATGAATTTGGCCCAAACTTGCTGCTTGGCCAGATTGAGTGAGGAGCAAGGAAATGTCTCCAGGTGAAAGCTGGAAGTGCACAGCATTACTGCTGAGCTGGAAGTACTTCCCCAAGGTGAGGTGGGATAATCCCATGGTGGGTGTTTGGAGGCGATTGTTCAGGGAGATACGTTAATTGTTGCTGTATTTGGGTTCATCATTCATGGGTGGAGCTGGAGAGGGGGGAGATGATGTGGTCTGTTATCTCATTTGTCTACACTTTGAAGGATTTTCTAAGTCAGCTAATTGTGGGGCTTTTTATTGTAGAGCTGTGAGGATGGAGCAGTGGGTCTAAAGGGAAAAAGCTGGAGCGGGACTTCTGTTGGGAACTGTAGTGGTAGGACAAGGAGTTGAAAGTTGAAAAGGGGAAATTTAGGTCATATATTAGGAAGAAATTTTTTACTGTGAGAGTGGTTAGACAAGGTCACAGGGTACCCAGAGAAGCTGTGGCTGCCCCATCCCTGGAAGTGTCCAAGGCCAGGTTGGAGCAACGTGGGATAGTGGAAAGTGTCCCTGCCCATGGCAGTGGTGGCACTGGGCTTTAAGGATGGGCTTTAAGGTCGCTTCCAGCCCCTTAACATTCTGTGCTTCTATGAAATGAGACCCTGAAAATAGGCAATTACAGATCATTTCAGTAGGACCCATCTCTGTGTGGTTATTTCTACCCTCACGATGTCACATGAGAAAGACTAAGAAGTACTTTGAGAAGGAAATGGAAGTGCAAAATAAAGATTAGACCTTCAAGTCTAGAAAGTCCAAGTCTAGTACTGCTAGTGTGTGGTATTAGATACTTGATACTTTACTGTTGAAATAAAGAAGTATGAGCCTCACTTTTTTGGGAGAGACTTAAGCCACTGCTTTTGGGGGAAAGGAGTAGTCCTAAAAAGTGTTCAACTCCAGGCCAAAGTCAGTGTTGACATCTAGAGATGTATCCCCCAGTATTAGTTGGAAGTGAGCAGGAGGAATTTAGAAGAAAAAAGCTGCTTTTTCCCTCAGGGTTTTTCTCCAAAGCAAATGGTTTTGTTGGTGGAGCAGCTACAGCTTCTACATAATTTATTTTAATCTGATTCTAAAGATGATGGGGATTATTTAGGTGTAATAGTTGCATCTTTAAATAATTTTATTAAGGCAGAGCACGGAGAGTGAGTCGTGAGAAGGGAGATGGTGCTCAAACAAACATTGTGTAAATCACTGTCTATGTACCTCAGGGCTTTTTACTGTGTCCTGCTCAGTAAACCATATCTTGCTTTTAAACCATGAAGATAGAAATAAAATTAAATAGGAGAGCTTATTTTTGTCTTTTTTCTGCTTTAGAGATACTTGGACTCCTTTCCCATTATGGTAAGTGCTGGAGATTGTTCTTAGATGCACAGGAAGGTCATGTACTAAGGAGAATTGAACCTGGCTTTTCTGTAGTCCTGTCCAGTGTCTCACATCACATCAGCCTGGTAAACATCTCCACTACTGCATTTTCACAATCTCTTCAGAAATAAATCACAAAACAATGTTTACTCCATGAAATTGGAGGTTTAGGAAGTGGCCTCAAAACACCAAAATCAGTGGAAAGGGTCTTGTTGCCTTTAATCAAGTCCCTTTTGCTGGTTTCTCTTGGGTTTGCAAGCGTTTTGTGGTGACAGGGGGACAAGGGGGAATGGCTTCCCACTGCCAAAGGACAGAGTTAGATGGGATATTGGGAAGGAATTCCGGTCTTTGAGGGTGGGGAGGCCCTGGCACAGGGTGTCCAGAGAAGCTGTGGCTGCCCCTGGATCCCTGGAAGTGTCCAAGGCCAGGTTGGAGCAACGTGGGATAGTGGAAGGTGTCCCTGCCCATGGCAGGGGTGGGATGGAATGGGCTTTAAGGTCCTTTCCAACCCAAACCATTCCATGATTTTGTGCAGTTCTGTGATGTCCTTCTGCAGATACAGCAATTGCTGCTGTCAAAGCAGGAAATATTTAAAGTGTTCCCTGCATATTGTCATATAATCTTGTTTTTCTGCCAAGGAAAAGTACAGAGGATAAATGTCCTGGTTCTTTGGAACTGATTGAGTGGCACCAGCTTCTATAGTAAAGGGAAGCTGTGGTACCACTGCTGGTTTGGAAGAGGCTGTGCAGGTGAAATAGATATGGAAGGTTTGATTTCTCACCAAAAACAGGCCACCCCTAGTGCATTTTTCCTCTATGAGCAAGCAAAAAAAAAATCCTACAGGGTTGCCAACCAATAAAATCTCATCTGTCTTCAATATTTTGCCTATTTATTCCCATAGAAAGAGGGAAAAAAGATAATTAGATGTTAGAACTGCATTCTGTACTGGTGGTGGCAATCTTCCCATCACTACTCCTAAAGTATTTGAGGTTTTAAAACAAAATCAGAAGAAAATTTAGTCAATTTTCTTTGGAAACAGCAAAAATGTGTCCTGTGACTGACATCTCTCATGTTGCTGGGTTTTTCACACTGATGTTGCTTTAACTCCTCCTTGTGTGAATGAAGAGGATGATTTCAGTGCAATTCCCGTTCCCTTCCTCATTTGTAATTTACTCCATGATGTGTGAAAGCTCTTCATGAATCTGAGGAAGGAGAAAGTGCTCCCTGAAAGTATCATGTTGCTGCTGAGAGCTTTTCTATTTGGAAATCACTTGTTGCTTTCCAACACCAAACCCCCATGTATTGGATCAGCAGAAGTGCTGATTGCAAACAAAAGAAAATAAATCACAAGCTAAATTTGCTGATAAATAAGGTAAGCTAAGCCTCAGAGGGGCAAAGTCTGTCCTGGTTGAAGGGTGCTATGAATTAGTAGAATTAATTCAAACACAGGAATCCTGCATCAAGGAGACAGTTTATACAAGAGAGGAAAATGCTTTATTTCATGGCTTTAATATCACCAGGCAGAGGGGAGGGTGTTCTGCCTGGGGGTCTGAAGGAACAGAAAGCACCACTCACTTGGACTTTTCTTTTTCCCCTCTGCTGCTGCAAGACATTGCTCCAGAGTGTTTGCAACTCTCCTGCTGCTCATTTAGCAAGTCAGTGGGTTAATTTTCTCTGTAACTGTGCTATTTGTGTCTATTTGAACAGTTTGAAGAAGGAGAAAGAGACCTTATATGACGCTTTTTTTTTAATCTTTCTTTCCTTCCCTCCTTAGGCCATTGGTGCACTTCAAAGGCAGAAATTCTATCTTTTTGACTCACAAAATCCCTTTTGGCTGTTGTATAAAACCCAAAAAATCAGCTTTTGTGGTGGAGGGTAGCTGAGGAAGAGGGACGTTACAGTGGGGAAGTCCCAGGTGCTAACAGGGCAGGACAAATTCAGAATTCATTACTGCTTTCTTCTTTTTTGGGGAAAGAAAAATCAGATGGAAATCAAACAGGCCTATTTCTTATAGGAAATAAATGTAATTAATAAGTTCAGTCCTTGAGTATTGCCTGAACTAGATTGTTTCATAGGAAAAACTAGCTTGGCTTTTCTTTATAGCTTAGGGTTTTTTCATGGTTGCACGAAACTCATTGCTTTGATCTCTTCAGCTTTGTGAAATTTTAACCTGATTTCCTGTGTGGTCAACACAGAAGGTAATGTTTAGATGTATCTGCAGCCTGAAGATGATAAAAGGTTAGTTTTCTCAATGCAATGAAGATGAAAACAAAAAATAGAAGAATTCACATGCATTTGTTGTAAAACACTGGAGGTTCTCCATTTGCTGTGGAGTGTTTGTGGAAGCAAAATTTGTTTTGTCAGGGATGCAGCCTTGGATGTGGCCATCAGAGGGAAGGTGAGGATATGATGGGTGGATTAATGAAGTGTTGAAAGAGCTGATGAAAGAAAAAGCACATCATAGACTTGCCTCAAAAGAAAGAAAAAAGGAACTGCTGAAGGTTTCCAAAGGTAATTTCTAGTCTAAGAATTGAGCTCCCCTGGTTTTAGCTCAGAAGAAACTCGAGGGATGAAGTATCTGAGAGTCTTCCCCTGACCTGCATGTAAGATATTAATCTTAAACCTGCTGCATTTCGTTTGGGGGTGGTGGAGACACTTTTGATCTGCCTGAGAGGTTTTTCTCACCAGCGTTTTGCAGATTGGAGCCTGTAAATTGCCTCTCAAATCTCGATAATTAGTGATGGTGGGTGGTGAACACGAACTGCAAATGGTTTGAGGTTTTCTTCTTCTTTTTATTTTTGGCTTCTGAAAATCTGTGTTCCCCCAAAAGGCTCTGGAAGACAAAAGGGAAAATTATATCTGTGCAGCGGTGGGGGAGGAGGAGGAACGGATGTGTTACTGTGCTGCTGTGTGAAGTGCTGTGTTTCACATCCTCAAACCCTTGGGCAGACACCCCACTGGGTGAGGACCAGCACCTCATTTCTGAGTGACACCCGGAGCTCAGCACCGATGCTTCCATCCTCAGACAGGAGAGGTTTCCCTGAGACTGGAGAGCATCCTGCTGCACTGCATCTCAGATTTCCTCACTTGTAAAATGAATGCTGCTGTTCTCTTGCTCTGTGTGTTTGTATTTAACCCTCTGCTAGTCCTGGGTTGTGTTCAGGTATCCCTGGCAGTGTCTCACAGCACTGTGTTAACAGTAATCCAAGGAACTCGCCTGGAAATGTGCATCAGAAGTACCTTGGAGGTCGTTTTGCAGTAGCTTTCTCAGCCCAGGCACCAGGAGAAGTTGCCTCCATAAGCCAACTATTAGTTGTGTACCTTTTTCAGATGTTGCTGTGATTACTGTTCCTTAGTGTAAAAGGTGAGACTTCCTGTTCTTGTATCCCATGTGTTTCCCTTAATCCCAGAACACCTTCAAATGCAACCATACTTTTAGAGGTGGGTGTGTGCTACCAAAACGCTGCAGGAGAGATTCGACTGTGGATATTTTTTCCTTTCCTCCCTCAAAGAGCTTTATCCTTCTCCATTCACATTCTGTATCTCCTTGCTCCTGATTGCTCCTGCAGCTCGATGGTTCTGGGACCATCACCCTCCTGGGTGTATTTGCAATTTATTGTGCTGCATGTTGGCTGTATGAGGCTTCACAAAACCCAACCCACGGCTCTGTTGTGAAACACATTTGGGTTTTATTACTAAGCAGCTGTTTCCCTTTTATAAATGGTCTCTGCTGAGAGACAGAAAAAGAAAGAGGAAAAATAATGGAGTAAGGCAAGAGCATAATTCATTCCATAGGTACTTCTGTGTTTGCAGTTCTGCTGCTCAGGGACAGATGCTGAGCCTGTGGTGGGTAGTGATTCCCCTCCCTGTACAGCCTGTTAATGGTCCCACCTACACCCTCCTTGTCTTTTCTGGGGTTACCTGTGGCCTCCCCTTGCTCCTTTTCCCTGGAATAATACCTCTTAGTTATATATTAAATCAGAAATCAAAGTTAGTGTTTCCAGGCTCTGCTTATCTCGAGGCTCCTGCTTTTAGGTGAAATTTGAAACAGGGACTCTCTTGGTCCTGTTTAGCCCCTCTTTTGTTTTCAGCTAGTCTATTAAAAGCTCTTGTCTTTAACCAAATTTACATCCCCTGGGAAAATAAAACTGAGGAACAACTAACAGTTTACACAGAAGGAGTGGATCAGTATTTCCAACACGTGGCAGTGTAGTTAGGATGGGCTGCTCAGGGTATCGACTGCCTGGATGTGCACAGGAGCATCTCCAGAGTGATTTGTTTCTTAGCAAGGCTGGAGCTTTGTCTGTGTGTCTGACAAGGAGACAGATTAGAACAGTTTGAAGAATAGCTTTGGCAATCCCTTGAGGAAGCAGAAAACTTCCCTGGCTTTGTACTGACTTTTCCACTAACTGCATGAGTGCCTGGTGTAAAGTGCCCAGAGGAGCACAGGGCTGCTCCAGCCCTGGAAGTGTCCAAAGCCAGGTTGGATGGGGCTTGGAGCAACCTGGGACAGTGGAAAGTGCCCATGGACTGGATGAGCTTTAAGGTCTTTCCCAACTCAATCCTATAACATCCTGTGTTTCCATGTGGGTAGCTTTGGCTAAGGGAGAAAAGGACGGGGCAATGAGAAATTTATGCTGAGTGTGCATATATAGGAGGGAGAAAAAAAGGTGTAAATGTGCTGGGGGATACAGTGAACATGAAAATGCATGTCCAGGTGTGATAGGGAGGGTTGGCTCCTGAGAACTGGGAATGAGCTTATATATGTTGTTTGCTCTGGAATGCCCTCGTCAAGTGGGGAAAGGGACTCTCCTGTGCAGAGCAAGGTGGAAGCTGATCTGTGAGCAGGAGTTAGAGCTGGTTCTGCATCCAAAGTCCTTCCCCTTGCTTGGTGGAAGCCACTCACTACAATAGCAGAAGCAGAATCACTCTCAGCCCGGCTGCCACATCCTCCTTTCTGTGGCTTTGGGGATGGGCAGGAGAATCCCTGCCCTGGAGGTGGCTGCAGAGCCCTCCTGGGCTGTGTCCTGCTGTGTCCCAGAGCTCCAGGTGTGCTGGCCATGCTGAGTGCACTGAGGTGAAACTCGAGGTTTTCTTTGGGCTCCTGCATTTCTGGTGGGATGGATACTGCTGTATCATGGAATGATTTGGGTTGGAAGGGACCTTAAAGATCACCTCGTTCCAGCCTCACCGTGTCCTGGGTGTTTGTCCCTTACAGAGGAGATTCTTCTTGTCAGCATGGAGTAAAATGAGCCACAGCCTTGTAAAGGACATGCCCAGAACTAAAGAAATTATGTATATGGCCTTATGCTGTAGCTGAACTAAACAAGTTGGCAAAAAGGGGAGGTTCTCATTTTTCTCTAGCTCTTCTCCTCTTCTAGAAAGTTTCTGGTGGAAAGGTAAGGCAAGCCAGGTCTCGCTAAATTCTGAAGCTGTTTTTGTTCAAGTGAGGAACCATTTAACATTTAAACAGCGCATGGTATTAAATTTGATTTTTATTTTTAACCTAGAAGATCGCAGCTTATAAATTAGCTTTTTCTTCCCCTTTTGTTTTATGTGGCATCTGGATCGTTCAAGGAGTGTTATTCCATCTTAAAGTGAGGATAGTTGCCTTTTTGAGTGGTGTAGTAAAGTAAAGTAATGAACATTTAGGAACAAGATAATACAGCTGACTATCGCCTCTCCCATCTATGAACAGAAGGTCTTTAATTGATTCAGGGAGGTTATTTTGTTTGAACACTTGCAATTAGCAGCTCTTAATCAGTAAAATGCTTTGTAAGAAATCTGGCTCGATGGGTAGATTGGTAGAAGGAGCAGGAGGAGTTTCTTGTCTTCTCTCACCAAATCCTCTGTGTTCTGGCTGGGTGGGAAACAGATTTCTGCGTGTTGCTTTCTTCAAGCCATGGATTAAAGAATAAGGCTGGAAGAAACTTCTGAGTTCAGCTCTGTGCTCTTGTTCCAAGGCAGGATTGATGTACCTTTATCACGATCTGCCTGTTCCAGACGTTATTGAATAGACTTTTAGCAACCTCAGACAACAGAGACTAGTTGTGTTTTGTGCTCCTCCTCCTCCTCACAAAACCCCATCACTTCTCTCCACGACACTCCCCATTTCCAGGTCAAATTTGCCAATATTTTCCTCTCTCTTTTGCCATCTGCAGGAAGAAGGGAGTGGCCAGCCAAGCAGGAAGGTGGATGATTTTGGCGGCGATGAGTGGGCGTCTCTAGAGATGCTCTGTGGTTGGGTGCAGCTGGAGCTGTCTGGATGAAGCTATGGGCTGTGCCTCCGCCAAGCATGTTTCTACTGTTCAAAACGAAGAGGAAACTCAGAAGGGCAAGAACTACCAGAATGGAGATGTGTTTGGTGGTAAGTGGGGCAGGATTATGCCTTTCTGCCAACATCGTCGATGTTCCGGAAGGTGTATGTGGGAGCCTTAAGCTTTCACAAAACGTAAAGGAAAACGCATGTTAAAATGCATGGTAATATGTCACAGTCAGAGAGCAGTTGGCCCATCCAAGGGACAGTACCATGACACTTGAAACAGAGGTGTAAGTGAAATCCTTAGTGAAAAATTAACATTTTAAGTGATAGCACCACAAATCCTGGAATAGTTCAAAGACAACAAGATAAAAGACCCCCTCGTATATTTATGTCTCTTAGATATTTTCCATTGGGTAGCAAAATAGTTGACTCATTTCCTAAAAATAAAGACCTTTTCAGTCAGAAAAATAACTGTTGTCTTGTAAAGCAATAAAACATTAGTTCTGAAATCCTGTAGCAAATAGGGTTGGAAGGTGCAATAAAACTAGAAACTGGGAGGGATTCACTACTACAGAGAAGCTGTGAAAAGGGATGAAAACTTGTGTTTCACTGTGTGGGGAGACTTGTCTATGATCCAGGCCTTGTGCATCAGGTAAAGTGATAGGAGAGAAAATGCACAGTCACCTTCATGGCTTCATTTTCACCCCAAATTCTGTTAGTATATGCTAGGTGTTTTTTAGATAATGATGTAAATCATAATACAGTTTCGTAAATGTTAGAAATTATCCAAAGGACTGTTCAGAAATGAAATTTCTTGGTCTGCCCAGATAACTCTCTGAAGTTAAGTCAGCTGTGAATAAGCTCCCTTGGTACTGTTACTTTTAAAGTAGGTGCTTTAGTACTGAATACACCAAACTTCTCTGGTAGCTTTTATAGCAGTGACACATCTAGCAGCAAATAATCTCTCCCTTTAATTCCAAAAGCAATGATATTTCACTTTTTCAGCCTTTCTGAGGGCCAGCTTGCCCTCCCCATGGATCCCAGAGGTGTAATCTGAAGAGAAAGTAGTTGTTCAGCAAACTTCAGGACTGTTCAGTGCTCCTTCACTAACTGGGGAGATGGGAATTCAATATATTACTTTTATTTCAAACAGGCTTTAACTGCTGTCATGAACAGAAAATTCTATCAGTTTCTCCAAGGAATTTGAGTTTAGATTTTGGCTGATACTAAGTGGGGAGCAATTCTGGGCAAAATGTGTCTCTTTTTTTGTGGTGGTTTAACCACACGCTGCAGGTCAAGGATCATAACTTTAACACAAAAATCTTAAAGGAGCTTTTGGAGGCAGAGGATCAAGCAGATCAAAGTGATTTTAGAGGATGCCCATTTATAGAGCTGGACTGGTGTCAGCAATATCATTTAGCTATTTTGGGATCCATTTGAGGGCTGAAAGTCATTCCCTGTTTTACTGGCACTACCTGCTCTTAAACATTTTCTGGCACATGCTTTAGTTTAGGTACACAGGTCATCTTTGCTAAAGATCAAATTCCATGACTGGTCCTTTTTTAGCAAAGACTTGGAGCCTGTCACTTAAACAACTTGTTGAATGGTAGCCACAGAAGCCACATTTTTCCCTTGCTGCTGAAGGACAGCTCCTGGGTCAGGAGGTGGGTGCATGGAGAAGTTGAACTGGGATGTACCTGCCTTTAACAGGTCATCCCGTCCCACCCCCTGCCCTGGGCAGGGACACCTTCCACTATCCCAGGTGGCCCCAAGCCCTGTCCAGCCTGGCCTTGGACACTTCCAGGGATGGGGCAGCCACAGCTTCTCTGGGCAAAATGTTTTCTTTCCTCTTTCTGGGAAGGGACAGAAGTGTCCAGTGCTCCAGCCAGTGCCAAGGGCAGAATATCTCTGCTCCCTGCAGGGGTTGAAAATGAGGGGCAGGATAATCAGGCAGAGCAAGACCAAGGTGAGAGGCAGGGAAATGAGCAACAAGAAGTTATTGGAAAGGGAATAAAAGATTAGTCTTGGGGGAGGAGGCAGCAAAGTAAAGGAAACAGATGTCAAGTAGGGCTGGAAGGTGGCATCAATAACAGCCTGAGAATGTCAGGATACATAAGCCATGAGGTCCATGGACAGTGCAGACGTGCAGTGCTCGTGTGGGCACTGATGTGCCACCAGGGGCCTCTGCAGAAGCAGCAGGGATGAGCTGCAAGGTGTCGTAGTCCAGACTGCCTCAGATGGTCCACAGGAGAAAGAAGTCCTGAAGGACTTGGAACGGCAATGACAGGAAAAGAGCACAGTCTGGGATCTGAAGGAGAGGGCTGACAGGATTGTGTGACACACCTGAGGGGAAAACAGTCCCTTCAACACTGTCCCCACACGAGTCGGAGGCAGAAAGTCAATAGTAAGGATTGTACTTTCCAGTTAAACGTGTTGGGACATTTTTTTTTCTCTTCAGTGGTTTTTACTCAACTCTAGATGTCACTTTGAATCCAGAGGGAATTTTCTGAGCTTCTCAGAGTGATGCAGTTCTGCTTTGTCTTTTAGGCTTTTTCTTTTGGCTCTTCTTCCTCAGAGACTCTAGATGTTTGTTCCTTCTTTTCCTGGTGGGGTTGGTTGAAGCCAAATCTATTGACCATCGGAGAGATCGTCACCTCTGTGAGGGTTTTTTTTTAAAGTCACTGCAGTTCAAGATTGATCTCCAGTAGTTTATTTCTTCCCCAGCTTTTAACCTTTTTTTTCCAGTTGAGAAGACACATTGAGCCAAGTGCTCACTGTGGATTCAAAACTCTGGAACCCACCATGAAACCCAGGAGTTCTGTAAGGACAGATTCTGGTTAACTACAAACAAAACCCAGAAGTCTTCATCTTATCCCAAACTGTACCAGTCATGCTGCATTTTGCTGTAATATATATTTAAATAATTGAGTTAGCAGACCTATCAAAGGAGATGTTCTAGAGAAGATTGAATATAATATGATTATTATGTCTTGTTGGTCTCTAATGACTTTAAAATCCCTCTAATAAGGATAGTAATAACAAATCTTCATTTATTCCTCATTCCACTTCAAAGCTGATTTCCAGGGCAGTACATAAGGACCATAATATGTAAATACCAATGAAGAACAAAATGCCATGATAGAGCCTTGAGCACTGTTGATTTCAGCATATGTTTTAATAATATAATCTCTCTTGTAGATTAATTTTATTGATGCCTTAATAAAAAATCGTGAGTAGTTCATTTGGGAAGGAGATTATTGACGTCATTCTTTCTGTAAGAAAGTAAGTGGTAATGTGATTTGGAAACAAATAGTTTAGAATCTGTTCATTAATCTGAGAGGCTAATCCAGATGTTTCTATGGAGCTCTTGGGTGCTTGGCAAAAGGGAGAGCACGGAAGAATCTTTTGACAAACTGGGAATATCTGGACAAGATTTCTGTTCTTATGAGCAGCCCAATTAAACCAGTCTAAGTAAAGCTGAGTGCAAAGCACAATAGTTTGTAAACCAGTTTATCTCAGAGCAGCTGGGAAAAGGTTAGGAAAGGAAATCTTTGAGGTATTTTAATGAGATTGAAAAACTGATTGATGCACAGGCCGGGTTGGACAGGGCTTGGAGCAACCTGGGATAGTGGAAGGTGTCCCTGCCCATGGAAGGCATGGAACAAGATGGGCTTTAAGGTCCCTTCCAACCTAAACCATTCCGTGATAGTATCTGATTCCCCCACAAGCTTTGAGGTAGTGTCCCTTCCTGGTTTTCTCATGTTGATGTTTTCTTTCTTCCTGTGTGTTTTATAGGTTTGTCTCACATCTGCTAATCCCTGTTTTGTTACAGTTTTTTCCTTTTCCCTGCATCTGCCATGTCTCATCCCTGTGGGCATCTCAGTCCACTGTCAAAGGCAGGAGAGCTCTGGCTTAGTTTGAAGTAAATGCAAAAAGATGCTAAAATAATGGAAACCTTTAAAACATACCCAGAGCATATAGGAATAGAGTAGCAAGGGGAATTTGGGACTCTGATTTACCTTTCCTGAATATGCATCGTCATCTTCAAAAATATTGGGCCCAAACCTTTGTAGAGATTAGTTTGTTTTGAAGGCTCTTTCCTCAGTAGACAGGCCTAGAAGTGTCTTAGTGAAAACTTCAGTCTTGGGATGTTGCTTGGGACACTTCAAATATCTGTAGGCCTAGCAAGGCTATTCAGATGTCCTTAATTAATATGAGGTACCTTCCAGTGCACAAAATCCTGGCGATCATCCGCTGGCCATCCGCTCCATCCCAAAGTTGTGGAGTTGGGAAGTTTTCAGATAAAATTTGCAGTGAGAAAAATATCATACAAGCATTTTCAGTGAATAACACCGTCTTGTTATACATTATAACACCTCTCCCTTTCCCTTAAAGGTTAGAAAAAAATGCTGAAATTGAAAATGAGAAATCCTCTTTTTGGAAGACAGCATGGCCATCCTCACTGAACTGAAACTGTCTGGAAAGCTGTAGCTTAAGGAATAGAACTTGTGTCATGTTTACTGTGAATGTGTGCCATGATGAGGAGGTCTCATTGCACCAGGTTCACACAAACACACAGCTCCCCTTGCCTGGCAGCCTGTATTTTATTGACTCTGTTAGTCAGCTGATTAGCACTCAGTAATTGCTCCAGCTCGTTTGGCTGTCCTGACATTTTTGTGGAATGTCAGGTCTTATTAATTTTGGGGACACCTGCATGAGGGGATCAGCACCATGCAATGTCCTAATTCCAGAGTGGATGTTTTGAGACTATAACCTTTTCAAAGGGCATTTTAAACACCAGAGCGCTCGTTCTTAACCTGAGCTCCAAGAAGTGAGGGACATGTAGGCACTCGGCCTCTGAAACCCAGTCTCAGGAGTGCACCACAGCGAGTTTCAAAGGGGAAGGTTTTCATTGCTTGAATTCAGACTCTGGCTGAGCTCCTGAAAAGGAGGATCTTATGCTGGTTGTGGTCTCAGCAGCTCATGTTATGGAGCAGATCTTTGCTGCAGTGTTTGAAAGCTAAAGCAGAGCACATGAGTGAGTGCATTGCAGAGTGGAGCTGAAGTGCATGGGCATCTTCCAGGATTATACTGGACTCTGGGTTTTTAGCTGACAGAGGGCAGGGTTAGATTGGATGTAAGGAAGAAACTCTTCCCTGTGAGGGTGTGGAGGCCGTGGCACAGGGTGCCCAGAGAAGCTGTGGCTGCCCCTGGATCCCTGGAAGTGTCCAAGGCCAGGTTGGAGCAACGTGGGATAGTGGGAGGTGTCCCTGCCCATGGAGCTTTAAGGTCACTTCCAACCCAAACCATTCCAGGATTCTATGATTCTCTCTTTCTGTGCTTTTCTTAACAATTTGTTGATAGTCTTCTACTTATCCAAATAAACATGGGTCAGTCCTGAACATGTGTTTCAGGAAGTGAGAGAGAAGAATAGAACCAAACCCTCCTTTGGTGTTATGTTCATGTGGGAAATGTAATAAAATCACGTGTGCTGTGAAGGCTTATGATGTATTTGTGTAACTCTGAGAACACCCTTGGTAAGTTAATAATTGACTATTTTATTACCATAAGGAAGCAACAGAGATTAAAAACAAAAATTAAACCAGAACCAAGCCCTGCCCTCAGGTTTTGTCTAGTTATGTATTCATGATCAATGTGTGCAAAGAGAGTGTTTACCACACAAATTAAAACTGTATTTTCACCTTTTGTGTGTGAAAGGAGCTCATCTTTATAGCCCTTGGAAAAGAAGGAGGAAGCTGCTCTGAACTATGGGTTTGCTCTGAGCAAAACCAAGCTCCTCATGCTGCTCCAGCAAGGAAATATATAGGGAGATGTAAAGTGGGCTTTATGGCTGATGGTGGTTGAACTAGCTCTCTCTTCTCCTACTCCTCCCCCCTTGTTTTTCCCCTTACAAGTGTCTAAACACTGATCTGGTGGTCCCTAGGGATGAGATCCAAGTCCATGGAAAGGTTCCTGTGGGCTGCAGGAAGATACCTGGCCACTTTTAACAAGATTGGTTTTCTTGTTTCCCTGGTCCAGCAGGAAGGAAAACCAGGAGTGATGGGACAGAAGCTTTTTAGGTGCCTGGGTGCTGGAAACTTATTTGTAAATGGTTTCAGGGCAGTAGAACAACAGTGGTTGAAGACACTCCTTGGTACATATTTGGAGTTCTATCTCCTATTGTTTCAGGTTTTTCCTTTGGTAAAAAAAATCAGGAAAACCTTAAATGAGATGACTTTCCCAAATGGACAGCAGACCTTTGCCATAGAAAGGTTGCTGAGATTTTCCTACCTGAGAGTTGGATTTAAAGCAGGGCAGGTGTCCATAAATTACTTAGACAGCCCTCAGACTCTGTAATTACCCTCTTCTGCTGGTTAATCTTCTTGCAATGTTTTTCCAGCCCCTTGTCATGGTATTAGATGAAGGAATTAACCCTGCAAAGTCTTTCTTCTTGGTGTAAGGGAACTGTTTTCATACAGATCTTTGCAGTGATATCTAGGTTTCCAGGCTGGTTTGGCATTATAGGCACACAGCCCAGCTCACCTCCTCTAGTGGGGATTTACAGTACAGAGAGAGAAGGTGAACCAAGGTGGGCAAATACTTGTTATCCCCATTTGGGGGGCAAAAATGAGTCATAGGCAGGTCATTCTAATGTGAGTTTTCACCTTTTGCAATCTGCCTTTGGTGTCAGAGCGCCCCTGAGTCTCTGCAGCAGTTGATCTGTGCTCAGAGTTAATGTGCTGTTACTCCTGGGAGTGACCTTTCCTACAAGCTTAGGATGGAGAGTCCAGTCTGAGCTAAATCCAAATAAAGTGCATGGGATGTGCATTTCCCAGCTGCATTAGTGGGCTATAAATAGGGCCGCACATCCGCCTTTGGTACTGGCTAGAAAGGAGCCAGGATGTATTTTCTGGCAGCCTTGGTGCTGAAGGAAATCCGTTTATTTTATGGTACAGACACACTTATTCTTTTTACTTAAATATCCTCAGTGTTCATGGCCTACCTGTAGGTGCAAACGAGGGAAAATCGTGGTAAAAATGCCAGATACTTGCAGTTATTGCAGTGTTTTTGACATTTTCCAAGTGTTTTATTACTGAGCCACAAAGTTGGAAAAAACCAACAAAAATCCAAATCCAAAACCTGAAATTTTGCCAGGAAAACCTCGCCCCGAGGGATAATTCCCCAATTTCCCAGGTAGGCCTTGTATAGCTGAATGGATCAGTATTCCTTTCAGCAATATAAGGGTGTAATTTTAAAGTAGGAATATCTGCTGGAAGAAATACATGTTAAATACAAGGAAAATACTTACGTGCCCAGTAAATATATGTGTACCTTCACATACACAGCCAAAAGTGTTGGGGTGTCCTGGGCAGGGCCGGGAGCTGGACTGGATGATCCCTGTGGATCCCTTCCAGCTCAGGATATTCTGTGATTCTGATATATTGTATTTCTACCTGTAGGAACTGGGTGCACCTTGAGATCTGTTTAGGCTGAAAGTGCTTGTCTAATACAAGTGCTCTAAGCACACATTTCTTATTTTGATTTTTCTTTTAACTCTTTCTAAAACCCGCTTTTTTTCACATGTTAATATCTGGGTTTCTTTTAAACAATGTTTCCCAGAGGGAAGGGGAGAAAGCATGGAAAGTCACTGGGTTTTTTTTGGTTTTTGGCTGTGTTGGTGTGTGGTTGGTTTTGCTGTGGTCACACACAGCCAACAGAAAACAGGGATAAGTTCTCCCAGTGCCATAAACAGGTTATGTGGCAGTAGGGACAAGGGAGGAGGGCATTACCTGCAGAGAATTGGGAGATAATTTGTGGCTTGGCATATGTGGCAAATGGAGATGTTAAATCAGGCATCTCCTGCCACTGGCCAGGCTGGGAGCCAGTCCCTCCCTGCTCCGGTTCCGGGAATTCTTGGGGTGTTCCCATTGTTCCCCATCACCACCTCAACAAAACGCTTCCGTCGGCGCCGTGTGCCTGGGATGTGTTTGATTTTGGGGGCTTTAGGTAAAGCTTTTGCAACCTGGATACTACTCAGGGAAGTGGACATTTCCAGAGGTAACAAATGAACTCTGAGCATTGCAACCGGAGTAAAATATTAATATAGGTTAATTTTGGAGCTGTTCTGATGGTCTGTAAGGGAAGTAATGTGATTAACTTTTTTATTTTTTGTGTCTGGAAATGTATGCTGGATTTTATAAATCATGTTTTCATTAGGTCTTCCCCTCGTGGTTTAAAGGGATACTGGAAGTGAGGAGACATTTGTGCTCGTTATGGATCTGCAGTACATTACTGCTCCTGGATAATTATTCTGTCCCTTTCATATTGGAATTAATAAAAATGAAATAGCTGTTGATTTACAAATATTCTTTGAGGTACATGAGCAGTGAAAATTTGATAGACTAATATTAATAGAAGAAAGCTACTATGCCAGAAAGGATATAAAAATCCATTTCAAGTCCTATGTTGTGGGGCAACAATCTCATTTAATAGTTGATTGATTGAGAGTGGCATTGCTTGGTAAGTAAAGAGGAATCAGCTTTTTTATTGACAAGGAAACTGAAGACACCTCATCCTATATGTGCAATAATAGGATGAGTGTAATTTTGAGGGTATAGAGTGGTAATTATATTCCAGAGAACTTTTGGGGTGCTCAGTTCAGGAGAGTTTTTGGTGCCTGGAGCAGTTGGTGGATGTGTTGGTGGGGCTGTAAGGACCAGGACCTCCACTGGTGTACAGGGGTGCTCAGAGTAATGGTCAACTGAGGGTTTTTTTTGTGGAATCTGAATAGTCCCTGGTAGGTTCTGTGCTAAAATGATAAGTGTTGTGCAGTGGAGTACAGAGATGGGTGCTGGCTGTGCAAGGTCAGCACAGACTGGGAGTTTCATTAATGACATTGAAAAACCAAAGAAGAGTTAAATATTTTGTCCTTGGTGGTTTTTTAACTTCCCAAGGGACAATTTTACAAGCAGAGCAGTGAAATGGGGTTGAAGTAACCTTTCCAGCCTGGCAGTGTTGTGTTCAAGGTGCAGGGGGGGCCTTGCTGCTCCCCCTGAATGATGGGGGGATGTTGGGGCAGCCTGGACCCAGAGACCTACCTGGTGGCTTCATATGAACAGCAGTAGTTTCAAGGCACAGCCTCTTTGTTTTCCTCCTGACTGTTGCTTTAATTAATCTCTCTGCTGCTTGTTTCCTCTCCTGCTTTCATTTCTCAATTTGATCTTTTTAGCGGGCTAGGTAATTGCATTTACTGAGTATCCTTCCTGCCAAGCACTGTGGTTGTAATCTCCTCCACCTGAGAAATGGTTTCCTTTGAACAACCTGGCATCTGCCTCAAAGTTGTGTGTTAATTAAATGCAAAAAAAAAAAAAGAAAAAAAAAAGTGTGTCTGTGTATATATACATATAAATATATATATATATGAATTATACAGTTTCAGCAAGCAGAAGTCTGGGTAGCTGAAAGATAGTTATGAGCACACACCACCAACACTGTTTTTTGGCTTTGTAATTGCAGAGGAGTGCACAAATGTCTTTAATTATATGATCGCATAGCTGTTTTTTTCATACCATCATATATATGCTGTTTCCTCACATCTCAGAATGAAGACGGTACAAGCCAGGCAGAAATTGCCTCTTTAGCAGTAACTGGATTTTAAGATGTTGAGGTTGTGTTTTTAAGTGTCCTTTGTGGGGCCAGAGGGGGTTTAAGATTTCCAGTCCTCCTCCTACCACACACAGGCACATCTATGTGCCCCTTGTCCCCAGGAATTGCTTTTCAAGTGATTTTGGGTACTCAGTGTCTTCCTCTTGTTCGTGCATCTTTCCATACTTCTCACTGCACAAAGACAAGTGTGTAACCCTAGGGAGCATGAAGGGAATCTGAGCTAGGGCAGGAAAAATCCCAGGTGGGATCCTGGCTGGCAAACTCTCTGCCTTCCTTGGTCTGCAGGTCTGTGTGCATAGGAAGCAGAAATCTTTATGGAAAAAATATTTCCCACAAAACAACTCTATTGCTTGCACATGTGTGTTATAAAATCATGGAATGGCCTGTGTTGAAGGGGACCTTAAAGCTCATTCCACATTTTCCGCTATCCCAGGTTGCTCCAAGCCCTGTTCAGCCTGGCCTTGGACACTTCCAAGGATGGGGCAGCCACAGCTTCTCTGAGCACCTTGTGCCAGGGCCTCCCCCCCCTCACAGCCAACAATTCCTTCCCAATATCCCATCTATCCGTGCCCTCTGGCAGTGGAAAGCCATTCCCCCTTGTCCTGTCCCTCCATGCTCTTGTAGACAGTCTCTCTCCATCTTCCCTGTAGCTCCTTCAGGTCTGGAAGGCCACAGTTGCATCACCCTGAAACTTCCCTTCTCCAGGTTGAACGTTCCCAACTCTCCCAGCCTTTCCTCCCATCAGAGCTGCTCCATCCCTCTGATCTTGGTGCCTCCTCTGGACTCCCTGCAGAAGCTCCATGTCCTTCCTGTGCTGGATCCCAGAGCTGGAGCAGCTCTGCAGGTGGGGTCAGAGGGACAGAATCACCTCCCTCAATGTGCTGCTCACATTTCCTTTTGTACATGGACTGGTTTGGTTTTCCCTGCCAAAGAATTCCTCTGACCTACATCCCCCTAAGGTAGACCTGACAGATACACAGCAGTGGGCCCATGAGTGCAAGGTTAGTTAACACAACCCTTTATGCATAATGTGATAGCAAATTGTATGTACAACTCTGATTTTCACAGTTCTTGGAATACATGTCAGTCCAAAATGTAGAGTAGCCTTGGGAATTTTTTGGCCAAGAAGAAACCAAGTGGAAGAAGGAACCAAGTAATGACCTCCTTGATTGAGCTGCACATCTGTGTCAGCTTATGGTCAGTAGTGTGTCTCTACAAGTCATGTACCAAATTGGAAAATTAAACCTACAGAAACAAGGGAGCTAAATTATGGCTTTGTCATCATCTGCCACTTTTAGACTGGGGGGGGAACAAATTAGAAAACCTAAGATGCAGAAACTGAGGCACTTGATGAGCAGCAGCATCTCAGGGGTTGGAACAACTCCTTCTCCCCCAGTCACACATCAAGCTGGGCTTTTTCCAGGAGAGGACAGAGATACCAAAGGATGGAGAGCTGCAAACAGTTTGCAGCACTGGAAACTTCTGGCAGTGCTAATGAAGGATGGGTTAATATGGCAAGCTGAGGTTTTGTGCTTCTGCAGCAGCAAAGATCAAGGTGATGTCCAGTACAGTTAATGGAGCTGTGCTGTCAGACCCGTTGGCCCTGGGGGGACACGGCTGAAGGCTCTTATGATTTGGGCCTGCAGAAGGGTGGTTTGATAGAGTAGAAGAGGATTGCTAAGATTTTTCAGGTAGGCATCACTTTTGAGGGAGTTGATGTTTGGTGAAGTGCTGGATGTGCCATGGGGCTGCTTGGGTTTAGAAAAGAGTTTCCCTCTGTCCTGCCGAGCTTTAGAGTGAGGGTCCTTCCACTTCTGCAGAACTCCTCCATGTAGGGTCTGGCTTTTGTTATACTGAATGTCTCCATCTCTGGTTTTCCTCCAAAACCCCAACCCTAGCAGTCATATCTGCCTTGTGCAGAAGCAGTTGTTGGCATTCCTTGGGCACGTGTTAGGATTGTGTAGGAAGAAGGAAAAATACTTCGGGGTGGTCTTGCCAGATGTGCCACCATCTGTGTAGTATGTTGATTTTTAAAGAGTTTTTCTGTCAGATGGTTTATATTTTGCTGGCAGAACTGGTGTGGTGTTCGTGCACCTGTTCTCTGTTTAATATCTGGTGGTGTCCACTGCCTCAGCTCCCAGCAGTGCCTGCATTTTTTGGATTGGATTAAGGTAAGGTAACTTGATTTGGGAAATATGAACGAGCATTTTCAGATAATCCTTTGAGAAAAATGGGTTGGTTTATTTCCTGAGCTATTTTTGTTATTCTTTTCATGTCAGTGAAAACAACACGATCACTGGGATCTAGAATTGCCTGTGAATTGACAGTGTTGAGGGTTGATAACAGAGAAAGACAACGGGCTGCTCACCCAGTGCTGGTTGATCTCCAGTGAAATTTCTTCCCAACCCACATCCAGGTGGATGGGAAACCCAGCCCCACAACTGAGAATCTCTGCAAATAAGTCAGCATTGAAACAGCCATGTAGAGTCAAATGAACATATAGGTGCTGCTTTCTTTGAGTGCTTGAAGCTGAAACTAAGAGAGAACTTAGATACCCTCCATTTCCTAGTGTTTAGTTTGAGAAATACTAATTTACAGGATTGTTGCAACTACACTTTGTCTAACTGTAGACTTTTGGGGGGATTTTTGACATAGCTTCTGCTGGTGTCCAGGCAGTTGATACACAAATCCAGTAACAGTTCTGGAATAAAATGAGGAGCTCATCTCACCCCTCCAGTGCTCCAAACAGCACAGGCTTTAACCTGTGACACTCCAGGCTGGTGACTCAGATGATGGAAACTGCAGCCACCCAAGTGAGATCTAATTCTGCTCCTTGACTGTCCTGGTAGTTAATGAGTTTATTTTTTTCCCTGGTGTCTGGCCTGGTTCATCGAAGAGCTAAACCCACCCAGTGTAGGTGTGGAGCTCAGAGGATTCCTCCTTCACAGTGGCACTGGAAATGAGCTCCAGGAGAGCTGCCTGCAGCCCTGGGGATCCAGCACAGGAGGGACATGGAGCTGCTGGAGAGTCCAGAGGAGGCACCAAGGGGATCAGTGGGATGGAGCTGCTCTGCTGGGAGGAAAGGCTGGAAGAAATGGGATTGTTCAGCCTGGAGACAGGGAGCTTTGGGGTGACCTCATTGTGGCCTTCCAGGACCTGAAGGAACCTACAGGAAAGATGGAGAGGAACTTTGGACAAGGGCATGTGCTGATAGGACAAGGGGAAATGGCTTCCCACTGCCAGAGGGAAATTGGGAAGAAATTGTTCCCCTTGAGGGTGAGGAGGCCCTGGCACAGGGTGCCCAGAGAAGCTGTGGCTGCCCCATCCCTGGGAGGGTCCAAGACCAGGTTGGAGCAGCCTGGGATACTGGGAGGTGTCCCTGCCCGTGGCAGGGGTGGCACTGGATGGGCTTTAAAGTCCTTTCTAACCCAGACCATTCCATGATGTTTGGCATGTTTTGTGCTCAGCATCTGAACAGCTCACCTGCTGTTACATGTTTCAGTAAATTGCATCGAAATCTCTTCTGGCTTCTAACAAATATTTTTAGAAAGAGCAGTTCAGTCCTTTACCTAAATATAGCTTTTAGTTTTCAAGTCTTTGGGAGAGGAGAGCACGTGAAGCTTTGATCCGTGGCACTCACAGCAGTAGGGTACTTTCTACACCTGGCAGGAATAAGTCTGGTACAGAGGAAGTCATTAGACAAAAAGTTCATATTTTACAGAATAGAAATGTGTTTTATTAGGGATGGAGGATAAACCTTGGCGTGTCCTGCGAGAGAAAGGCAAGAGAGACTAAAAAATGAAGGTGTGTTTCGAAACTTTCTTCTTGGCATTGTGACTGAAGAACCACTTTTATCTCCTGCCCGATACTTGATACCTCACTAAAAATAGAGAAGGGAGGCTCCTCCACCATCCCTGTTCGTCCTTAGATGTCTGAAATGGGAATGCAATGTAAATCAACATTTCATTTGTTTTATTATTTATTTGAGGGCTTAATTTTTAACAAAAGATCTCTTCAAAAGGCACAGTGAGTTCAGATATATTTGACAAAGTTATGCTTTTTTTTTCCTAGCATTGTTTTGTTTTTTAAACTGAGCCAGAATTAGTGTCAGCACTGATGTTTCTGTGGTAATGGCACCTACAGCCGTGGCTGGAAGTGCTGAAAACATGTCTCATAGGAACAACTACAGTTTTCTGCCCCCCTCAACACCTAGTAATTGATTCAGTATTACAAATTGATACGCTCATTTATCACTGCAATCATTATTAATGAGGGCTGTTTTTCTTTGTCACATTGCCATGGCAACTGGGTGACATGTTTGAGTAGAATTATCTGTTTCCAGATGGAGATCTTCATTCATAAGATTTGCCTGCTGAGAATTTTTGCAGCATATTCAACTCCAAAATTCTTCCTGCCTTGCCTTTTCCTGGAGTTGGGAGCTGGAGGTGTTCCTGCTTTCTGGCTGATATCCTGTGATTTTGGGGTGGGTGTTGTGCTCACACTATTTCTTGTCTTTTATTTGAGGTTCATTTATGTTGTTTTGATTTAATTGAGTTGCTTTTTTTCAACTCAGGATTTGCTGTGCCAGTGCTGTAAAACCATTCCTCCCCCATAGGAGTTATTGGAAAGCTTCTCTTTTTGTTTAATATACAACACAAGAGACAGGACTTGATTTTTACTTTTACTCCTGAAAGAAGCAGAAAGATGTATTTCTCTTTATATATGACATACCACACTCTGAGTTATAGTGTCCTCATTTTTCTATCAAATTCACTACTTGATTTCTAGTTCTGTACAAGAAAGAAGTATGAAGATGTTTCACTTTACTTTTTGATATAAAACTGTATTTAGGAAAAAAAATAGAGCAAGGTAAATATGCATAACTATGAATAATTCCCTTTATTGTGAACTTCTTATGGCGTTACAGGTCTTGTTGACTTCCAGACTTAATTATGTCCTACTGGATCTCAGTCAGCATTTCAGGGTTTCTCTGGGTTCATTTCTGACCAAAATACTTCAAAATGTTGTGTTTACTTCAGTTGAAATCAGATAAAAATCACGAGGTGGTTTTTATCATCCTTTACTTCTTCACCTCCAGGTCACTCTTACCTTACTGAGCTAAACCAGCTGAGAAGGTTTTGCAAATTTCTGAAGGAAAGGCATTAAAGGGTCATTCATCCAACCTTTAATACAATTAAAGCCATTAATGACCATATACCCCATGACTTACTTCCAGGTCTGCCTGTTCCTTGAACATCCATTCTTTTGCACTTCCAGTTCGTTCAGAGCTGTCAGGTTTGAAGCAACATTATTACTCATGAGATCTTGTAGTTCCCTATCACAGGCAAAATATTTGCCTTGAAACAGGGAGCACAGATATAATATCTTGGTAACATTTGTTAGTATTGCTGGAAGTAGTATAAATAGATAGATTCCACTTTCAAAGGGGGAGAGAACAGAGGAGTATTTATACAGGGAAAGATAAAGGAGGAATCTCCAGCTGAGTACAAGCCCTACAACTTCCCAGGTACAACAAGGAATACCTGGAAATACCCACTTTCTGAAGTAGCCAGTGCATGCAGGAATACCCCACCTCTCAATTCAAGAGCCATTGGACTAGGCTGCTTAAATACAAGTAACTACCTGAGTCACAACTAAAATGTTGGTATTTATACCTGCTGCCTGAGGAGAGAGACTGGATTTTGCTCACAGGTCTCCCTCTAGCATTTGCAGCACTCAATGACACAACTTTTACCTTCCACTGCATAGAATCCCAGAATAGTTTGTGTGGGAAGGGACCTTGAAGATCATTTTATCACACCCCCTGCCATGGGCAGGGACACCTCCCACTATCCCAGGTTGCTCCAACCTGGCCTTGAACACTTCCAGGGATCCAGGGGCAGCCACAGCTTCTCTGGGCACCCTGTGCCAGGGCCTCCCCACCCTCCCAGGAAAGAATTTCTTCCCACTATTCCATCTATCCCTGCCCTCTGGCCGTGGGAAGCCATTCTCCTAAGGAAAGGGTGAATTTCTCCAAAGTAAGATTTGCTGTTTGGCGGGGTGCATTTAACTTGCCCCAAAAATGTAATGAAAATGACTGGCTTCTTTTTGGAAACTTTCTTGCTGCTCCATGTCTTGGGTATGAATTGTCCAGGCACCTGCACTTCTGCAGTTGTGGGATGGAGGGAAGAGTAGTGCCAACTGTGCTACAGAGAAGTCAGTAGTTACTGCACTCATAGGTAAAGTATTCCAGTTTCCTAACACTGTTGTAAATAGCTGTGCAAATCACATAAAAAATCTGTGCAAAGCTCTTTGCCAACATTGTAGGGCTACTTGATGGTGCAACATGTGAAGGATCTGTGCCCGTGTTCAGTGGGAATTTAAAATTGCATTTTTGAGGGATTTTGGTGATCATCTCTAAAAAGTCTCCATCCTGTCCAGCTGTATCCAAATTTCACATAAACCTGATTATACTGTTATCAGCCATGGGCTCCTCAGTGCCCTGGCTGACTTGCTGCAAGGGATGATGTTTTGCAAGGAAGCATCCCTGATACAGATTCCCCACAGGATTGGCTGCTGCCTGAGCACAGTTAATCTCTGGGAATAAGCAGGAGACAAGTTCCAGAGGTTATTTTTGCCACTGAACATGAGGACCTCCATCCCTTCCCTGTTTTCCACAGGGCTGGACTGAACCTGCCTCTCTCTTTCAGTGAACATGGACTCACTGAGGGTTCTGTAAACTTCCTTTGTGCTATTTCTCTTGCTCATCTGTTTCCCCATTCAAATCTGGACATGCCACCGTGGGAGTTCTATGCTTTTTCTGCATGTGGGTTTTATTGCTGATGACAACAGAGCTCACTGGAGCTGGGAGGAAAATGTAAGTTGGATGATTGCAGTCAATCAAATACTTCTCACTCCCAGGCTTTATTGTGTTCAGCCCTTTTGGGTTTATGAATTGTCACCTCCAGACTGGCTACATTACACTGAAAAAAAAAAAAAAAAGAAAAACCCCTCAGAGATGTTCACATTTACCAATCTGATATTGTCTTAAATTCTTCCATCTGTTTTGAGACTTTGCATCTGAGATGCTGCTATTTGATAAAACCACAGCTTTATTTAAACTCTTTAGTAGAGAAAGCGTATAGATATGGAATAGACCAAATGCAATACCATGTTGTGTTTTGTAAAATAGGATTGTTTTTCAAGCAATCTTATTTTAAAAATAAGCCTTTTAAAAATAAGCCTTACTGTTCAAAGTAAAGCTTATTTAACCTAGAGATTCTGTCACTAACAGTTGCCAGAAAACAACTTTCCTTCTAAATAATATTGCTTTTTTTTTAAGCAATGCAATAACTCAAAAAAATCCATTTGTGTTCTGGTTTTCCCTCAGCAAATGAGAGAAATCGCTTGAAAACCCAACAGAAAAGGGGAAAGTTTGTGTGGTTTCTTTTCAGTTTGCTGAGGTTTTGCCTTTTATTCCCAGTGTACTGTGTCTCATTTCTCTTTGTATTAATATTTGCCACTTTGGTGGGATAAAGTTTCCCTTCTGCATCACATATCCTGCCTGGAGGAAGTGTTGGTGCGAAACTCTGGGTGGTTTGTCCAATAGATTCATGTGCTGCAAAGAGAACCAGAGCAAAAGGGACAGGAAGGGCAGTGTTGGTGCTACAGGCTCTGGATTCTCAGGTTGGAGGGAAGAATCACTTTTCCCTAAATCCCATCTCATCCTACCGAAGAAAAAAAATCCCTTCATTGAATCTTCCTGTGGGATAGCACATGTATGTTGGGTACTACTTCCCTACTGGAGCCGGGAATTTATTATTTGGAGAGTTGAAATGCCTACCTGGTGAATATTAAGGGCAAACCAAGAATTTTGCTTTTCTTCCTGCAGATTTTCAGGCTGGATTTCTCTCCGGGTAACGTTCATGTGCAGGAAAAAATGGTTCCTGGGGGGAAAATGGGAGGAGGAAGGTGGTCAGCATGGGGTCTTTTCTCCATGACTGTGCATTGTGTCCTAAGGAAAAACAAAATTTAAAAAAAAAAAAAAAGGCAGCGTTTTTGGTGTGAGTTGTTTTTGCCAGCTTTTAACTTAAATTTCAATAGCTTCCATCAGCTCTGCTCTTCAAAGGAGTATGTTTTCAATGCAAGGAACATCCACGAGCAGACTCCTCTCTGAATAATGACTTGCCCACTGAGAATAAAAATCCAGGGAGGAGGCAGGAGCAAAGAGCTTGTTTGTATTGAACATATTGTACAGAAAAGTAGGGATCTGGGAGAGAGTACACACCAAACATCCCTGTTTCCTGCTGCTGTGGCTATACTAAACCAGGCTTCTGGAAAGCAGAACTGAAAATTCTCATTGAAGCTTCAGGCAGGAGAAACTCCCTTGGTATCAGTCATATTTGAAACTATATACATGTAATTTTTAGTTGCTTTGCTTACCTAGGGTCTTTTCTAGTCAGCTCTTTTGGGTTGAGTTTGGATTTTATCCCAGCTGCTGAACTACACTGGTTCAAAATTTTTTTTCTTTTTTTTTTTTTTTTTTTTTTTTTTTTTTTTTTTT
>WEIV01014831.1:157-76622 GCA_013390005.1 Calyptomena viridis | reverse complement strand
TTTGTTTGTTTGTTTTCTTGGTGCTCAGATGAGTATAGGATCAAACCAGTGGAAGAGGTCAAATACATGAAAAATGGGGGAGAAGATGATCAGAAAATAGCAGCCAGGAACCAAGAAAACTTGGTAAGGATTGAACTTATCACTTCTCTAATGAAATAACGTGGCTCTGCTTTTGTAATGCAACGTGCAGCACACCCAAACCCCGGCGCGGCCAGAGGATCTTCTCCAGAGTATCCTAACTCCCTGCAAAGCTCTCAGAGAAGGTGCAAAATACGTCCTTTCCCTGCTTGTCTTGCTGAACTAGGCTTTCCTTGGTCTTGGAGTGAGTGCTTCCGCCATCATTCCCCCTCCCCTCCTTTGCAGATGGGAATAAACACTTTATTTTGCAGTGTGTGTGTGTGTGTGTTACAAACAACTGGTGGGAAACCAGCAGTGCACTGCCACTAAGAAAATGACCTACTTATGGAGACATTACCTACTTATGGAGATAGTAAACCATTACTGCTGGTTTTCCCTAGTTGAAAATTCACAGGGAATGAGAAAAAACAATATGTTCATAACACGGCAGTGACAAAAATCATCGTGTGTGTTGCTTTTGCCCTGATTTGAGTGCTTTGCCAGCTTGTAGTTCCACTTAGGGGAAGGCAATCACAGGTAAAGTCTTGGGACTACTTGAAATCACCAGGATGCTGTTGAAGCAGCTTAAAAACTCATGGTTGAGTCACTTTGGGCATTTCTGAGAAGTTGTTTCTTTCCTCTAAAGCTGAAGGAAGGTACATTTTGTAATTGGCTGGTTGGGGCTTTGCCCAGTTGAAATTTTCCAAGACACCCCCCAGTTCTCACAGTTGAGTGCAAAATTGGTTCCACTCATTCATTTGCAGCTTTTCTTCACGTGGGGTTTTTGGGTTTTCCCCCTCCATCAGTAGGGTCAGAGGGGAAACATCATCATCAACCTTCAGTGGAACCACGACCATTATCACCAGCTGAGGATTTGCCTTTGGCCATCATTGGGCACCTGTACAAAAAGCCACTTTTTAGGGAGTTTTTCTTTTCCTGAAGATGTAGGTGATCTCCAGGCAATTGGATACTTGGTATTCCCTCTTCTAGACCCACACACTCGTGTAACACAACTGCATGTGCATTCCTGCCATAAACAGAGTTTATTTTGCTGTCCTGGTTGGACAGCAGGCCACACAATTTCTTTTTCAGTCTCCAGGTTAGATATTTGCCACCTCAGTTTTACATTGCTGATGCTCCAGTGGACAGTGAATATCACCTGTTCCAGCAGCATCCCCAGTGCATCCAGCTCTATTGCCAGTGTAAGCACATTTGAATTGAAAGAAGTGTGACTGCAGGGATTTTTTGCTCATTTTGGACACCTCCCAGTGTGTTGTTGGTAAACAGGAAAAAAGGAAAAATGAACACAATCCTCATTTTTGTGGGGGCAAAAAATTAAATTTAGAAAAAGCCATTTTGACAGCACAGTGCTGCCTATTTTATTATTGACAGGTCATGTTTGATGAGAGCAGTGGGTTTGTTGGAAAATGCAACTTAATGTGGATTTGGAGGACTGGTATAGCTCTTCTCTGTCATGTTTATCAGGAGAAAAACAAAAGGCAATCACACAAGAAAGTCTTCAGTCAGGATGTATATACATTAAAACAAAAACTGTCTTGCACACCAAAAAGGCTTTATTTTCCTTTTTCACATCTTACTATAAGGAGATTACCTTGTCTGTAATATATGCAGCTTTTTAATCCTGGGAATTGTCAAGTCCTCGTCACTCCTGGGTTTTTTAAAGGGGTTTCACTGTTCAAGTTGTCCTTAGTAAACATGTTTTAGTTCAGTGCTTAGAAGATGGGTTAAGCTACCCATCACTCAGGCTTTAATTTTCTTAACGTGTGCAAAGTTGGCGAGCACTTATATAATCCCATCTTCTCATCAGCCATTTCCAGGCAACAGAAATTTTAAGAACAAGGAAAGGCGGTGAGAGAATCGACCGGCCCTTTTTCCTCCTCTCTTGTCTCTTAATCCCACATTTCTTTATTGTCACAGGACTGCAAATTCACGTCCCCCTCAGAAACACAGCCCAGCTGAGATGTATAACCTCAGTGTCCTGGGCCTGGGAACTGCTCTGCCGTGGGTTATCTTATCCCCTCATACTGGGGCTAAATTTTTCCCTCATACTGGGAAAAACTCAGATGCCAATGAATTTTTCGATCCCATTACCATCTCTGGTACTTTTTTAAGGTATTTTGAAGTCTCACTTTAAAAAAAAAACAAACCTCAGCTCAAGTGAAAATAAACCCACTGCCCTTGTTACTTAGGGGTTCTTTGATGTGGTGCCATCTCTGCCTTTGGTGTTGCAATATTTCTGAGTCAGGGGGAAGAAAGGTCACTCTGTAGATGGGAGGACATGGCAGTCACCACAGAAATTGTCATTTCCTACCAGGGTCCTGTGCTGCTGTCCCAGCCTCTTATTCTGCTTAAGGAGAGAGTTGGAGAAGGGCTGGTACAAGTGTGGGAATCTGTGGGAGAGATGAAGCTCTGCCAGTGAATCACCAGCTTCTCAGCTCCAACCTGAGGCCTAAGCAGAGCTCAAAACTTGAGCAAGTCTGATGTTATAAAGCAGAAATGCTCCTAAAATGCACTGACAACGGGAATGGCTGTGCTAGGGCTGCCTGCCAGGTGAGACAGAAGATGCTCCATGGGAAGACATTTTCTGGCAGAATCAAAGGCCTCCTTGAATTAAAACAGAGGCTCTTGACAAGGGGGGAAAAAAGAGAATAAGAAAAGGTAAAAAAGCCAAGCTTGTTTCACACCCTGTCAAAGTCTCTTGTTTTCCTGCCTGCCTTTGTATCCATCAGGCTGATTCACTTTTTTACTCAGGCTGTTTCTCCAGTTCTCCACTTGCTGTTGGGATCAGTCATGTCCTACTTTGATTCTTGGTACCTCTGACACCTTTCTAAGCATCTCCAAGCTCAAAATGAAGCCAAACACGTTGCACTTGCACTGACAGTCCTTGTAGCCTGAGGATGGGAATAGGATGTAGCAGGATTAGGTGCTGGAGAGCTGGGGATGCACTGGACACCGGCTGCTGTCACTGTGCACCACGTGCTTTGATAGCCATTCAGCCAGACCAGAGACATTTGGAGTCTCTGAAGTAATTTGTACTATATAAATCTTTAAATCACAAGTGTTGGGATATATATATAAGAAAACGTGGACACTGTGCTAGCTTCCACATGAGGTATGATGGTGCCCAGAAGGAATAATTGTGTATTATTATTCCTGGAAGTAAGTGAGCAGCTGTGATGGTTATTTGTGAGTTCAGAAGCAGTAGGGCTGGCCGGGATGGTTTGTTGGAATCCTGGGCTTTGTTTCCATGCACAGCTTGGTGCAATGTGCCACAGGAGGTGCTGAACCCCATGTGTTAAAACTAAACCTCATCTCCCTGTGGATCCACAGCAGCTCTGCAAAACCCCACTGGAGCACAGGGGAGCTCTCCTGCTTTTCCCCATCTTTTGGGTTGTTTGAGGGTTTTGTGATAAGCCTTCTCCAAAACAAAGGCAGTTTTACCAGCTTTGAGTTTGCCACTCAATGTGAATGAGATACTTTGACCTTAAATATTAACAAAAGCTGATGATGGTTAATCATGTGTCACTTCCCTGAGTTTTTCACTTAGGAAAGCTAAAATGCTAAAATTCAGGCAGCAGTGATGTTTTAAAAGGTAAAATCCATGCTGAAACCCACCTGCTACAAGCAGGTGTGACCAGAATAAAACCCACATTTTACCATTTCTAAAGTTCTGTTAACTTTTTGTTTGCAAAGGACTGTTTGTCTCCACACCACCATGTTAAATATACAGAGTACAATTACATAACAGCCTATTTAACATTCATAATAGGACAAATTTAATTGTCCTCATTTCCATACTCTTGCAGCACCCCTGGCTTTCCATTGTAAAATTTTACTGCCAGGAGAGGTAAGATGAGAAGGTGTGTTGTATTCCTGCAGCTTAGCATTGCTTTGACAAACTTGATGAGCTGTAGCAGTTTTGCTGTGAAAAAGGCTGTAATAGTACAGATCTCCCTGAAAATATCAACTCCTTTAATCTGCATTTTTTTTGCATTATGTGGTTATCTTGATATTTAGTGCAGTTCAGGTTTTGGCTGTTTTTATAACTTATTCATCTTTTTCTGGGCTGCATTGGCACAAAAGGCCACTTAATGGGATTTTTATGCTTTGTTATCCAAACCCCCCAAACAATTAGGTATAATCCTCTGTTTCATCCTGAAGCTCCATAGTGAAATTGCACGTTAGAGCTTGAGATGAATTCCTGCTGGAGCTGGGAGAAAATTGCCTCTCTGTTGCTCTTGCTATCTCTCACTCCACCTTTAATAACAACATTTTGCCTTTTGTTTTCCCCAATAAGTACAAATTTCCACTCCACTTAGCTGCAAATGTAGTTTTTGTCAGCCCTGCATGTGCTGTTGTTTCCTGACTCTCTCTTGAGCTGCTCAGCCCAGCTTCTGTTCTCCATTTATCACCCAGCTCTTAGTTGGTATTGCAAACCCTCCACCTCCATGGCTCTGTATTCAGGAGCAGTTACCATTTCCTGCAGTGCTATGTTAAAAGTAGACAGTAATATCTGGTAGATGAAGTGTGTGAAATTAAAAGCCTGGCAGAAAATGCAGAATGAAATGCCTTAATAACTATATAAAATGTGATATGTGAAAGGGAAGATCTCTATTTCAATATGTGTATTACACACAGTGTGCAAAATGCATATTATAAATGCATCAATCATAAATATTTTTGATGTGCAGTGCAAAGATTGGCATATGTCTGAATTCCACATCAATTTAGGAAAAATGCCTTTTTAATTCCATTGCCAAGCTGCCCAGTCTAGATGCTAAGAAAATTATGAAGAAATAAGCCAGCTAAAAGAAATAAGGCAGCCACCACTCAATTTATTGGGGGTATTTGTGTGTTTTCCTTTTTACAGGTGCAAAATACCATAAGGGCAGATTTAAACATGGGAATATAATTAAATGGGGACTTTAAAGTGTTTAAAGCCAATGCTGCTTACTAGTGCTAGGTAAGCTTTGAATGGCTGTGTTTTAAGTGTGTAATTCCATATTTATCACAGCACTGGTGTAGTATGTTAGTGAAGAGCTTTGTAAAAATTAAAATTAGTATGTATTAATGTATACTTCAGTACTGAGATTCCAGGCTCTAGTTTCCTAATTTATTTTAAACCATTTTTCAGGGGTAGTGTTTCAGAACACACGGTTTTAGGATAGAACTTGCTTATGTTCTCCTTATAAAGAAACTAGAAATGCCCAAGCCCAACAGCCCTCAAGCTCTTGGAAAGAAGAGGTTTTCTTGGGATTTCTCTGCCCTGAAGAGTTTGGGCCTCTTAAATCCCTTGTTTCCTTTTGTTCCTGTGTGCAACATTATCCAGGAGCTCTTGTCCCACCCCAACTCCAGGTACAAATTCTGGGACACCTTCATCATGTTGGTTCATTATCCAGTCAAGGATGATATAAAGGACAGGCTCTTAATTCCTCTGCCTCTTATACCCCTATTTTCCTTGTTTTCAGATCACAGAATCCCGGAGTGGTTTGGGTTGGAAGGAACCTTAAAGCCCATCCAGTGCCACCCCTGCCATGGGCAGGGACACCTTCCACTATCCCACATTGCTCCAACCTGGCCTTGGACACTTCCAGGGATCCAGGGGCAGCCACAGCTTCTCCGGGCACCCTGTGCCAGGGCCTCCCCACCCGCACAGGGAAGGATTCCTTCCCAAGATCCCATCTCACCCTTCTCTCTGTAAGTGTGAAGCCATTCCCCCTTCTCCTGTCACTCCAGGCCGTTGTCCAAAATCCCTCTCCAGCTCTCTTGGAGCCCCTTTAGGTACTGGGATACCAGTACATACGGATGTAAGATCTGTATATACAAGATGTAAAGCCTCAGCTCAAGAAAATACTTGAAGATATTGTTGGTTCTTGTGTTGGAATTCAGGCAGGGAGTAAAACCACAAAAGCACATGGAAAAATACAGCTTGGGTCATTCTGTGAGGGAAAAAGAAATCCAGACACCCCTTTTCTTTGGTTCCTGGAGCCTAAGAGTAACAAAAGGACAAAGTGAGCATCCCCAGATGTGCATGGAGATGTGACAGTGTGCAGAGGGTCCTGTGACACCCACCCACGGCAGCTCCTGTGCTGCTGAGAGCTGGGAAGGAGAGCAGGGAGCTGAGGGGGCTCCAAAGCCAGGCTACTCCCCCACACGTATTCCCACAAGGACAGGAACCTGCTCTGCCTGGATGCTGCGTCAGCCAAATCCTGGGGCCTCGAGGGAGCTCTGTGGGAACAGGTCCCACAGGTTCCTCCTGGAGCTGCTCCCCATCTGGACTCTCCTCTCTCCGGTTCAAGGAACAAACCACGGAACTAGAGCTGCTGCTACAAAACTCAGCAACCGAATAAGGGAGTAAATGGAAGCCAGGGATTAAAATTTACAGGTAACTCAGTGAAGGAGTGATGAGAGCAACGTCAAGCTCCTTCTGCTGGATGTGGCAAGGGTCACATTAGCATAAAGGAGACAGATCCCACAGGTAGGGGGGCTGGGACATCCCTGAACCCCCTGCCCTGGGCACCTGTGAGGCCAAACGTGGAATTTCTTCCAGGCAGAGGTGCTTTGAGCAGCACGGAGACAGAGAGGGCAAAGCAAATGATGTGCCCCACATGGTGAGGATGCATTCCAGATCCATGTAGGAAAATGTTATAGTTCTGGATGTCCCATCCCGATACCCCATCCCTGGAAGTGTCCAAGGCCGGGTTGGATGGGGCTTGGAGCAACCTAGGATAGTGGAAGGTGTCCCTGTCCATGGCGGGGGGGGGGACTGGATGGGCTTTAAGGTCCCTTCCAACCCAAACCATTCTGGGATTCTAAGAGGAATTCTGCTTTTTTATTTTTATAACATGACACTTAAGAAATTCCCCTGGGAATATATAGTATTTTCCTCCAGTCTTCACTGATAGAGTCTGGATTGGCACTTTTTATGCTACATGTTATCCCAGGTTCCCTTTCCCAGAGAAATGAAAATTATAAAATAATCCTTTGGACCTTTTCCCCTGCCAAAGTCTGAGTTCCTAAATTAATGTTGCCCTATCAGTATCAGTACTAAGTAATTACAGCATTTCAATTTTCATACACCAGCCTCTCCAATGTTTTTTGGAAGAAATGCATTTGTGGCTGGAACAGGAGCACATGGAAAGGACATTGTTACCAGAACCAGTAATTTTAAATGCTGTGCAATTAGCTGATTTCCATATTGCCCAGTTCAGTTCAAATTTGCAGTGATATTCTCATCATGAATTTATGACAGCTTTAGCTCATTCCACTTACGGGTCACTGCATATTATATAGACATCAAAGTAAATGATTGCACTGAGTGTTAATATTCTTTTTCTTCTGGATTCTATTAAAATGGTTTTGGTGAAGATGTATTCGTTTTTTCTCTGTTTAATTTGGGAAGTCTAGAAGATAAGTGAATACTATAAATATTTTTAGAAAGTCAGAATAAAAAATTTTTCTATTCCAGGTTCATTTCTTCAGACCAGACCTTGTTTCCCTTTTCCCCTTTGCTGAATAAATCTTCACAGTGCCCTGTGGAGAGGCAGAATGATATGATTTACCAGGCTCTTGATGAATGTGACTTTTAAATAGAAAGCTTTAAAAATATATAATTATATTTTTTAGAAGGATATTAAAATAACAATGTCCAGGAGCAACATGTAGTTACAGTCTTGATGGTGGGGAAAATGTCTTAGTGAAGGTGTGATGGGCAGGAGCCCAGGGCAGCTCTCAGGAACAGGTTTTCAGGACCAGTTTACATCACTGGGGGTAGGATTCTTCCAAAACCTGCAGAGATGTTCCCATCACTTGTGGGAGCAGGTCATTTTCCATAAGAAGTTCTTCTATCACTGTAAGGACTGGGGACCTTCCTCCTCCTCTTTTTTTTTTTAGAGCTGAGATTCTATTTTATTATTTTTATTGTTTTTTGAGAACTTGAGCATCTTCACACTTGGCGAACTGAAGCTTTAAGAAAGATGAGCTATAGGATTTTGCAAGCTGTCAGCAAGAGAAGCTCTCTGTAGCCTCTCTTTTGGTACTTGCTATTCAGCAATTGCCTGGTAGGTATTAATTATTAATTCTGCTCTTTTGGAACAGAGGGTGAGGCAAGATACAGGCAGAAAAGAACATGCAGAAATACCTCAAATCATCAGAAGTCACTGATGTGAGACTAGAGCTGGTAAATCCAGGCAGTTCCAGCTCTGCTGACTGTCGAGGGTCCCAATTTGGAGTACCACTGACCACTGGTGAGCTGTGAGCTCCTGTCCTTGTGGTAGTGGCAGAGTGAAAGTTCAGCCTTTCATCTGTTCACCTTTAATTATAGGTATTATGTGAGTCTGCTCAGGCTTTCTGTTCAGGGACAGCACTCCTTGAATCGAGGTGCTTGTGGAGAAGAAGTAGCTCCCAGGATTTACATGTCTGGTGAGGTGCTGATTTCAGATTATTGAAGTACATGAAGATAACAAGCAAATTATAGATATCTCATTAGGTATTTAACCACGCAACCTTCAAGGTGTCTCAGTTTTGGTCTGAATACACTATTGCACCTAGAAAAGAGGGGTGGGATGTGCCATTTTAGACCCCAAACCAATATAGATGTGGTGCTTAAGGATGTGTTTAGTGGTGACCTTGGCAGTGTCAGATTAATGGTTGGACTTGATGATATTAGGGGGCTTTTCCAACCTTTATGGTTCTATGAATTTCTTGATCTTGATGTATTGAAGCTGAGGTGAAGCCCTTGGAGAGGTGGGACATTCAGGATTGGTTTCAGGCAAATCCTTTGTACAGTCAGTGTGCTTTGGCCATAACTTGTTTATAGTGCAGCTTTTTTTTTGCAGTGGAAAGTGTTTTATTTCGCAAACTTCCCTAACCAATGTCTGTAAAGACCAGTTAAGAAAGGTGAGCTTGAAACCAATTAAATGAACCATTGTCTGTTGTACATTAAAGATCTCCAGCATCCACTTCTGGGAATTTAATCATAGAATCCTAGGCTGGTTTGAGTTGGAAGAGACCTTAGAGTTCACCTTTGTTCCAACCTCCCTGCCATGGGCAGGGACACCTTCCATTAGACCAGGCTGCTCCAAGTCTCATCCAGGACTTCCAGGGATGGGGCAGCCACAGTTTCTCTGGGAAATGCTCTACAGTGGCTTGAGTCTTGTGCCATAGGCTTCCTTTCCCTCCTACATTTCTCCCATGTTTCTTTGACCTCCTGGCTTGTTTCTAGAGAAATGCCTCTTGGAAGGGGTTTCTGCAGCTGCCTGTTCACACTGAATTACCAAGGCTTTGTACAGAATTAGAGATAAATGCAGAGGTGAGGACTTCCCAGGATGAAAGACAGGATTTGTTCCTGGTTTTGGGGAAGGAGTGGCTTCTGCTGTGTTGTGAGGCTGGTGACAGCTGGTTTGATCTCAGATGCAGAGATACAGAGGACACTTGATGGCTCTGTATTGCAAAGCAGAGCTCAACATCTGTGTTGGGTGTCTCCTGGGTGGGATTTAGTGCATCTCCTTGAATGACAGAAGGGCAGTCCAGAGCCCCAAAGAGGAGTGTGCTTTAGCAGGAGTTAAGTGACCATCCTGGGAAGAGGTTGGAGGGGTAAAGCGGGGAGGGAAAGACAAGAAAGGTGGGCAGGAAAGGGGAGAAGGAGCAGAAGCACTGCAAGGAGAGGTGAGATTCAGAGGGCTCTCTGCAGCCATGAACAGCATGTGATAGCAGCATGTTACATAACCTAGAGGTGTCATTGCTTGAGAAGCAGTTTTCTAACTTATTTTTTGAAATGAACATTTTCAGCTTTGAATTTGCCACTCTTCTCTTAAAAGCCTTGTTGCTCCTCTGTTCAGGGATTAAAAAACCAGAAGCTCCCAATCCTTGTTGTACCATTATTGTTTTGAAATACTTACATTTTTGTCTCCTTTTTTTACACAAACAATGCCATTTTTTCCACTATCCAATCCATATGAGACTTTCTTACTCACCTAAATGATTTTTAGGATGTTTTTTCGCCGTTCATCTTGGTTATTTAGTAAGAAATGTTAAGAAATACTCTTACAAGCAACATACACTAGAAGAGCCAAGAGTGAGGAGTATTCCCAGGAATAAAAGTTGTAGCAGAAGAGCACTAGTTATTTAACTAACCTTCAAACAGATAATGCCTCTTGTACTGAATGATCACGAAATGTTATTTTCCTGTTTCAACAGTTACTGCTTTTGTTAGGTTTTCCACCCGTTAGGCACTTGTGTGCTCACATCATTATCGAGCAGGAATGCTTTCCACCACTACAGCCCTTGTTCCATGTTCCTTGATATTTTGATTGTCCTTCATTGGAAAATACGAGCAAAGTTGGTAAATGTTTCAAATTTGCCCTGGAGAAAATGGAGGCGTTTTGCAGAGTTATTTGAAACTGTGGTGAATATTTTTAAGTGGAGTTCTCCAAGGTGGTGTAAAGTCATGGGATGATCCTCAGGGAGGAGGTGAGTGAGGGATGGGGGGATTTATTCCTGGTGGTGGATTAAAGCAGGATCGTGTAACCTGTGCACGCGGACGGGGAGGACCGACAACATTCCTGGTGTTCTTGGGGTGTTCTGGTGTCCCCCCTCCCCAGAAGGAGGAGCTGGACTGCCTCCAGCTGAACTAGAAATGTTGTAGCCACCTCCAAGGATAAAACAGAGAGTGTATCCATCCATCTGCACTATGTATTCTTACACCAGGGCTCAGCTCTTTTTTCACTGTAATTTTGCTTTTTGACTTCAGTCATTCCCCTTTGATTTTTTGGGTAGCCAAGGCAAGCTGCTGTCCTGGCAGCTGAGAGACTCAGGGGTGTGTTAGAAGGGATTTCTGCATTTCAACTGGTGGAAAGAGGAGGAGAAAATTGGTTTGGGAGAAAGGGAATCAGTATAAGATTATAATCTTCAGGGGTTCAGGATTTAAGTGAAAAGAAGAAGGGAGGGCAAAAAAAATTTAAAATAAATTTATACCTATAAAGCAAGGACTTGAACATTCTGAAAAAGCTGAGCAGATAATTCGGGCTCTTGTGCATACAGAGTTTGCAATTACATGTAGGTATGTTATAAATCTCCTGCGTACATGAATAATTTTTAATGTGAAGCACTTAGTTTACACACACACCAAAGTAATACTGCACTAAGCTAATATGCAGCTTTATGTTTGTTCTCACTAGGAAGAAAACCCTTTCTCTGGCTTTAAATTGTCTGTTCCTTGCTCCTGCAAGAAGCAGTGTTAGAGTTCAAACAGAGCTCTTGGTGCTCTGCTTTCATCTCCCACACTTGGTCTGGGTGGACTGTGTGTTGCTCTATCTAATATGGAATCTTTCCATGGGATGCCATCAAAGACAGGCAGCTTTAAATAAAATCATCAAGCCAACAGATAGTCTCTGCATGGGAACTCAACCCCAATGCTTCTTAATAAGGTAACCATATTAAAATTGTGTGTGTGTGTATATATATATTTAAATGTAGTTTGTATTGCAGCAGCACCTGAAGGCAATAGTTGGGAGTCAGAAGCAGCTGCTCTGTCTGCAAACACTGCAAGAACGGGCTCAGGTATTACCAGTTCTTCTCCAAAATTTCATCCAAAGTACCACTTTTATTCAAAAATTCATTTACTCCCAGGAGAGTGACCTGGGGGTAAGTTTCCAAAGCCCAGGCTGTTAAACAAAAGGCAAACCCTGGCAAGAGTAGAGGCATCATATGCAGTAGAGAGGGATGTTCTGCTGTCCTCTTCTACCAGTATGGGCCTACAAGAGATCTGGAGAGGGGACTTGGACATGGGCCTGGAGTGCCAGGAGAAGGGGCAGTGGCCTTAAACTGACAGAGAGTAGTCTTAGATGGGATATTAGGAAGGAATTCCTGGTTGTGAGGGTGGGGAGGCCCTGGCACAGGGTGCCCAGAGAAGCTGTGGCTGCCCCTGGATCCCTGGAAGTGTCCAAGGCCAGGTTGGAGCAACGTGGGATAGTGGGAGGTGTCCCTGCCCATGGCAGGGGGTGGCACTGGATGGGCTTTAAAGTGCCTTCCAACCCAACCCATTCTGGGATTCTAGGAATATTTGGATGTTGGGGCAGTTTGGGTGGCAGTGGGAGGGATCACTCCTTCAGGCTGCCCTTTTGCCTTGGTTTTCTCCTTTCCTTTAGCCAGTTGGAGAAACAAAGCTGCCGTTAGAGAGAGAAGAGGGACAGATGTGACTGTCTGGCATGGTGGAACCCAGAGGGTGATTTCAGGGTTGGAGAGATGCTGGTAGCGTTGTGCTTCTGCTGGTGAAACAGTGCAGCTTTGCCAGGTCACCCTCTCTTGTTTGTAGAATCATGGAATCACAGAATGGTTTGGGTTGGAAGAGGCCTTAAAGATCATATGTTTCCAACCCCCTTTTGTGGTTCTAGCCCCCCACTATTCCAGGTTGCTGCAAGCCCCATCCAGCCTGGCCTTGAACACTTCAGGGATGGGGTGTCAACAACTTCTCTGGCATCAGCAACTTCTTTTTTAGGCTTAGAGAGCATGCTCCCTTAGCAAGCACACCTGAGCTAGGCTTAGGGAATCCTCAGCCCTTCCAGGTGACTGTGGAGCTCTGAAATAACCTCCTTCAAGTTGCTTCATAGTCTCTAAGAGTGAGTCAAGGTCGAAACATGCCTCAGTTTTTTTTTATAAGGGCTTGGCTGGATGCACAAGTTTAACAGCTTGTATATTTGTGGGATTTGTTGCTTCTGGAGATCTCCCGGCACTCTAAGTCACTGTGTCCTGCCCAGCTTTTCCAAAGATTAACATCCATGTGGGAACGCTGCCTCTGAAGCCATGTTTACACTCATTTCCTTCCTGGGGAAAACATCCAGCAGCAAAACAGGACTTGGGTGACGGCAGATGTGAGGAGACGGTGGCACGTCTTTCCAGAGTACAGCCTGTTCCTAGCTGGTTGTGCCTAGAGTTTTCTGCATCCTCTTTTCCTTTCCTTTAGTAAAAAGCAAGCAGAAATCTCTTTCCAAGCTAAAAGCATCGCTCAGCCTTGCAGCAAACCCAGCCAGGGCTGGCCACCGGCCAAACCTTCGCTCGCCGCAACCTGCATGCCATGGAACTCCTCAAAGAATAGCCCTGCTGCTCTTTGAAAAAATCCTCCCCAGTAAACTTTTTTAGGAATGCATTGTCTTCACCCATAAAGCAGTGGAGATTGGGGGGATTTTCCCCCCCAGTTGTTTCTGAGTGATCGCTAATGCTGAGAAATATTTTGGGGCTTAATGCGGTGAGTCAGGGCTTAGCCAGAATTGGTCATGGGATAGAAAGGATGCAGATTGTCTTTACCCAGTGTCTAGTTTCAGCAGTTTCAGAAACATGAGCAATTTCTCAACTGATGGTAATTAGACTCATAACTCTCTCTGAGATGATCTGAGGCGAGGATTAATTATAAGTTTCTCGGTGTTAGAACATGTTTCTTTAGTTAAAGTTTGGCATGCTTTCGTTTTACCATTAGCATGAAAGAATGTTTCTCTGCTTAAAAATCTCTAAATACACCATTCCATCATGCCGTGTAAGTACCCATATTCAGGAGTTTATCTAAACAAATCTGGTAAATGGGGAAAACACATAAAAGGCCCAAGTGCCAAGAGCCAGTTCAAAGGCTCATCCAAGTGGACTTGAATATTCCTCATGGGCCTGGTTGTGTTTTGGAAGCTGTTATTCAGGTTCTACTTGATTTCTCACTTAAATAAACAAACTATAGATTATATTCCTATCTTCGTTTAAAAAAATGACCTAAGTGCCCTTATGTGCTTCTCCTTTTGTCTCCATAGGCTTTTCCAGGGCCAGCTCAGTGGAGTCGTGATGGAGGTGGGATCCAGTAGTGTCATGTTAAAGCACCTCCTTTGGTTGTATTTCATTAAAATTGTCTGTAAAATCGTGAGGGTGTGCAAATAGCCAGTTCAGATCAACCTCCTCAGTTTGTACTTTAGAAAACCTAAATAGAAATGCTTGGATGGGTTATGGAAGCCTTGCTTTGATTTGATGGGATACATTCACCAGAGGCCAAATGAGATGACATGTTTTCTCTGTTCCTTATTTTCCTGGGGGTAAATTCCAGCAGATTCTCACAATATAATAACAATGTTCCCAGTTAATGTTTGGAAAATTTGTCCAAGTTTTCATTTTGTCCACTTGACTCCATAAACCTATTTTATTACGATTAAGTCACACAGCCAAATAGTGATGTAATTTTTTTCTATCCTACTTTTGTGAGTGCTTTAAAACAGAAGAGATTCAAATCTAACTCCTGTGGCTGCCGTGTTTGAAGTTGGTTTTTTTGTAGAAAAGCATTGCATTAGCCTGTCCTTGAGCTCAGGTGGTAGAAAATTGTGGGAGATGTTTGCTTGCAATAAATTTAGACTTAGATTCTTATCACATGTTAATGTTTTTAATAATCTGACACTACAGATCTCCCCAGCTTTATGGTCTATACTTAGGACTCCTGCATTATGTCTGCTGAGGATTACTCTGAGAATATAAGTTACTAAATCGATTTTATGATGGTGTCATAGAGCATAAAGCTGAGTTCACTTAAGGAAATAAAGTGAGGCAAACACACTGAAATATTAACTAAGTGTTTTGTGTCATGTTGAGTGAAGTGCTCCAGCGTCACTTGCCCTCCAGTCCTCAGTGTCCCCAAACTTGGCCCAGTTACTGGCGAGACGAAATATATTAGATCCACTGTGAGTTTACAAATGGTGACAGACTAATTTGGAAAGACAGATTGCAAACATGCATCATGGCCCCAGCCTCAGTCCTGGAAAAGTGATGTATGGCTGGTGCAGAATGATAAAAATTCATATCAAGGGAGCAGCTTAATTAACTATGCTTGATTAAAGTAGTACAGTATGTGAATTTAATAGCTTGTCTTCAAAAGCAGAATGTGAAATCACTTATTACTTTGGTGTATGTTGTTGGCAAAGAGTGAGCTGTTGGTGGTTCTTCGTGATTAATTGAGTTTAGAGGAACTTAACACTGGGGTGGGAGATACCAAATAATTATTCTGCTCTTGCTTCAAGCTCATTGCCTTACATGAATAAAGAAGTTGTTAGGAACAAAGTCATGGGGGTAGACTAGGATCAATGGCTGGAATAGGATCAATAGGAGAGGGAAGGCATTTGGGGATTGTGAAGCAAACAGTGCAAGGACTTGAGTATTGCCATCAATATGTTGGGTGGTGAAATAGTTTAAGAGCATTGCCATCCAGATTTCCAGGTTAATGGTTGATTTGTGTCTCATCGGGGTTGTTGGAGTGGTTGTGGTTGTTGTAGGTGTGGAGGACAAAAGACTTCATGTCTTCTGGACAAAACACTTCATGTGGAGCTGTAGTTGTTCTTTGAGGCCTTCTTGGTGCCTGTAGCCGAAGAAGGTCACATATTCTGCATGCCATCATATCTTCCACATCCATCAGTGTGATTGATGCTTGGCTTATGTTGCAGGAGCATGATGCTGATGGCTCGTGTCCAGGAAGCTTCTAGATCCTGTTCAGCAGAATTTCTCTGTAAGCTGGTGTTTCCATGTTGTATATATCCCAATGGTTATCCTTGCCAAAGTAATATCTAGAACTTGGGCCGTGTTTGAATCATCTCCTGAATTTTTCAGGACATTTCTCCAAGTTGTCAGGAGAACTTAGAATCCTGCAAAGCAGAGTCTTTCCTGGCTCGATGCTCTCTGTGATTTTGGAAAGCAGACTCAAATTCATTATTATTCATCAGCCCAGTCCCTAGGGAAAATCCAGCTCCAGGACACATACCAACAAAATCCTACTTGATATATTCAATTTTAACGATGTCCATCCAAAGCACCTTCTCCTCAGCCAGCTTTGCACTTCAGTAACAGTCAAAGCTCAGATTCAGTCAGTTGATCAATTAGCACACAAGTATAATTACTGAACTTTTGACATCATCATATGATGTCAAAATGAGCTTGGAAAAGGGTTTTCTTATCTTCTCCTTTAAAATAATACACAAATCCTGCTTTACATTTCTTTCAGAATCACTACCTCCAATATATTTACACTCAAACTCATCTGAAGAGCTTTCCTGATTCCAATCAGAGACAGTTTTCAGGGCATGTTTTCACTGTAAAGAGGTAAATATTCCACTTTGGATGGGTGAGCATTGCTGCTGCTTGGAAGTGGGGTGGGTGAAAACGTGATCTTCCAGCAGCTGTCCTGGCTTTGAGGCTGAGCATCTGCACTCCTGTGACTGAGCCAAGATGGAGAGTTAGGCTTTGCTCCTAATTTTGTCCTCATCCAAGATGAAGAATTAGGATTTGCTCCTAATTTCTTCCTAATTTCTGAGGTTCGTACACGGGATTTGCCTTGACTAGAGTTAGTGAATGTCTGAGTCCTGAATAACGCAGCAAAGATTTTTCTTTGAGAGATACTCATTCCTCCTGGTGTCCTTCTCCCGGGAGCAGGGCTGGAATGGATAGGACTGGCTGTGGCTGAAGATATTGTGCCTCCAGTAAGTGCATTAAAGCCCAAATTTCTTAAGGACACATCTGTGTCAACACTTTTTTTTGGAGATATATCCATTGCAGAAGCCACCTCTGCAGTTACACCTTATTGTAAGACACCATTGTCTTGTATTTGATGAGTCCTTTAAAAAAATTAGCAAAGTCCTTGAATACTGTGGTGGGTGAACTCATCTGGAGTTGCCTGGTGGTGCTTTTACATACACACAGTGGAAAAATCGATAAATTTAATCCGAGGTAAAGCTGTCTGGCTCTCTAAAGGAAAAGGCTGCCTGGCTTGCTGAGGGCTGGAAATCATTGCCTCATGCTAATTGAATAACATCCAGCAGTTGTGTGGCTGAATCTTCCAGACTGATTTGACTCACGGGGACTGAGTATCTAAATGAAGTGTATTTGTCATGCTGCAGTGCTACAGGATTAAGAGTGCTTGGATTCATTTGATCTGATGCATTCCAACAATATTAAATAAGCCCATTTTTTATTGTCCTTTGCACCTTGTATTTTCTTGGCTGTAAAAGTCCGGCATCTTACTTTTTGGAAAGTGAGCTGTGATATGACAAATATTTCTGACCATTATTTGCAGCCCTGGCAGGCTTGAAGAATCCTTGGCTGGCTTTTACAGTAGGCTGATAGCTGAAACCGAATACAACAAGAAGCAGAGTATAGCATGTAGAACTGAAACATGTTACTAGTTATTATATTATTTTTTCTTGTCTTGAAACTATCCACTGTGCTCTGGTTTTTGTGATAAACAGTCATTCTACAATGTTTTAATCAATACTTAGATGTTAAATAATTTTAAACAAAACAAACAGAGATCTTTGAGCAAGGTAATTATGCTGTGACATTTGCCTTCGTAATTCATTTGAGAAGTCCAGTTTATTCAATGGTTGGGGTGAAGGACTCATTCCTGATATATGTATGTTTTCTCCTCTGGGGTCTTTTTCTTTTACTGGCAGACCTCAGTCAAACTGTGGCTGCTCCATCCCTGGAAGTGTCCAAGACCAGATTGGAGCAACCTGGGACAGTGGAAGGTGTCCCTGCCCATGGCAGGGGGTGGAACTGGATGGGCTTTAAGGTCCCTCCCCACCCAGACCATTCTGGGATTCCAGACTGGCTGTGAAGCTGCACTTTTAATGTGAGAGGGACCTACTGAGAGGAAAATAAATACCTTTAGGTATTAAAACATAGTCTCTGAACTTGTATTATGTTGTTAATGAGGACCAGAGTTTCTGATCAGCTCAGTAGAGCTTGTGCTGAGTGTCCGCAGTGGCTCTGCAGCTCCCCTGGGTCCCCTGGGGACCAGTGCTCAACAACCAGACTAATATTGCTATTAATTGAAAGTGATTTTAGTCTCCAGGAATTTGGGGCTTAAACTGAACTCTCAGGATTGTGAGCAGACCACCTAATCATCTGAGAGTTTGGCTTCCCAGATAAGCCTTGACAACTTCCTGAGCATTCCCTGTGCCCACTGGCTGGTCTTAGGAAGCGGCTCCGTGTGCTCTTTCAGGGGATGAGGAAGTGAGCTGAGGCACATCTCAGTCTGGGCTGGGGTAGTCACAGGTGCCCTCTGAGCAGCAGGGAAGTCCACAGGATGGCTGGAGAAGGGAGTCCACGGCCACAGGAGCTCACAGGTTTGAGGCAAGTACTCCTGTAAGCAATGCACGACACTGCTGGGATCACTGAAGCAAAGGCCAATCCCTATAGATAGGAACAGACAGGCTTTAATGGTCCTAGAACTTAACTAGGACAGTGCAGTGTTACTACCTGCTTATTTAGAGCTCTAGGTTTAGGCCATGTGTGACTCTTCATTTGGAAGAAATGAGTAGAGGAGCCTTGGCTGGAAGGAGCTTATTTCCTTCTGCTCATTACACTCAGATCATTGCTGTTGTTCAAGTGAAGTTTAAACATCATAAAATGTGCCCTCATCTTGTGATCTCCATCTGCTGTTTGCCCTTCCTTCCTCTGCTGAAGGTTATTTTAGCAATTCTGCCTCTAGCACAGGCTCCTTGAGCTGCCTGTGTGCTGCTCCCATGGCAGGTTGTTTGCCCGTCTTCCCTTCAGCTTTCGCTCCCCGCAGTCCTTACCCAGCTGTTCCAGACATACACAGCAGTGTCCCAGAGAGTCCTTCCACTGTGGATTTGTTCATGTCATTGTTGTGTTTAGTAACTGCAAAATTGGTCTTCAGCACATGTGGTCTGCTGGGAAAGTCTGTGGTTCAGGAGAGTAGGGAATGGGAATATGCACCATTGACCCAAGGGGGATTTAAGTACCTCCATGGGATGAAATAGGCTCTTCAGGTGGATTTAGGTACCTCTGACACGAAATGGGTCCCTAAGTGCTTTGCAGATGCAGGAGCATAGCGTGCCTAGATTGAAGTTTACCTCAGGAAAACTGTTAACAGTGAATTTGAGGACATGATTCTTTAGGAATGTGCTTCATCATGTCATCATGTGATGTGGCAGGCTGTGCTCTGTGTGGAGTCAGGGAATGAGAGCAGTTCTGCATTTCACTGGTAAGGGAAGAACGTGACCCTGACACACAATTCACGCCTTGGTTTGTTTCAAACCTGCTTTTTCAGTCCTTAATGTTGAGAAGTTTTGGGGGAGTGTTGTCAGATTTGGCTGCTGGCACCAAGCACGGTGCTTCCAGTTGTATTTGTGCAGTCATAGAATCTATTTTTTTGTGTTTCTGTTAGAGCTGATGAGCCTGCTGGAAGATCAGGTGTGGCCCTTGCTAGGTCTTTATGTCCTGGGTCTTGCTAGGTCTGGTTTTAAGAGTTTACAACGTGTGAGGCAGAAGGCGGCCAAGAGAGGAATTCATGTTGTGGGTGTCTGCTGTGGGTTGTTCAGAAGCTGAAAGTTTTGACAGAATAAATGACCAACATGGTCTTTGGTTGAACATAGGTGGAGGATTGCAGAGCCTTGGTCACCATCTCTGCTGCTCTTCGTTTTACCAGAGACATGAACAAATGAGAACTATTAATCACAGCCAACTGATTTTGATTTCTAAATAGATTTTATTTGTCAATGTTCTTAGTAGCAATCAGGGAAGATTCTTGGCCTGTTGCAGCTGCTGTGCTTTTATTTGGCTCATAGTGTTATAAAAAGGCAGAGGGATTATGGGGCTGGGGTGACTTCAATAAAATCTATTTTTGCTGTTGGGATCATAGCACTGACATGGTGCTTTTGAATTAAAGTTCTCATTATCACATTAAGATTCAACAAGGAGTTAATTGAATGTAGGAAAGTAATTGAATGTTAATAGCACAACACTACAGTGAAAAATGAGGCAGTATTTCCATACTGAACTCCAGTTTTCTCCTCGTGGTAAGTACCATGCCTGTGACTGTGCATCAGAGTGTACTTCTGACCCAGGCAGAAAGCTTTTATGTTTGACAGTGAGGCACCTCTTGGTCGTATGTGCTGATCCATCATTTTCTCAATACCCCTGTGATGGGACCACCCTGGGAAATTTGAGAGGTGCTTATCTTTGCACTCACCTCACTTGAAAAGAAAATAGAGTGTGTGTTAAAACTTGGCGTCTGCAAATGGCTGGGAGTCAACTTGAGGACTTGGAAGCTAGTTTTGATTAGAAATAGCAAAACTGAAATGATTTAAACACCCGTTTTACTCTTTGCATGTATTTAATTTTTAAAAGACCTGATGGACTGTGAGTCATGAAATGTGTGGATATTTTACTTTCTGATACCTCTGTTAGCACTTAACTGTTTTGTTAAATATTCCAAGGGTTGAGGCAGGAAGACAGACCATCCCCATCAACTTTTTTGGCTTGAGAGAGATCTCAAGCACTGTACCACAAATTTTTTGTACCCATTGGAGGAGTTGAGCTCAGTATCTGTGGTAGGTCAACCTTGCTCACTTGAGGTAAAGCATCAAAAACAGGAATAAAAAAATACAAATACATCAATGCATGTGATACATCCTGACTTCAGCAAGGCTTTGAATACTGTGGCTGAAATTGGAAATGTGCTCTGTAGGAAAGCTGGAGGCAGATGGGAGGGAGCCCAGAGGGGAGTGACAAGAATAAGAGGTTTAGCAAACGTAAGCTGGAGTGGAAGATGGAAGGAATCGATTTGTTTAGCCTAAAAATACAGAAGGAAACGCGAGTCACCCGGTATGTAAAAGGATGCTTTAAAAGGCAGGACAATTGGTTTTTCTCCATGACTACTGAGAGAGGCAGGAAGGCATTAGGCAGGGATTAAGGCTGGGTACTAGGATAAGCATTTGAACTTTCAGGGAAATGGCAAAATGAAAGACAGACTGTTGGGAAAAGCTGCGGGACAGGAGTTTGGAGAACAGGTTAGGCAGAAACCTGTTGGAGTGGTTTGGATACATGCCCTCAGGTGATGCAGTTGGGTGATATTTTGAAGTGTCTGCCTTTTGTGGTGGTGGATACCATGAGAAGATCTCAGGAGACTAATCTTGTAGAGTTTCACAATGCTGGTGCATATTCTGATCAAGGAGGCTTTGGAATTTTGTGGGTGAGCGGAGGATCCATCCCTGGCTCACCTGATCCTGCACAGTGCACAAAAACTCCCTTTCCATGTCCAGTCCTTCCCAAGGGAGCAGCACCATATCCCAGTGCTGGCCTGTCTCATGGCCATTGATGCACAGCAGCCACACTCAGCTGGCACTGACACTTCCCTGGACAAAAGATTGGCTCTTTCTGGAAAAGGAGCACCGAACTCATTTGGAGTCTTTTCCATGTCTTCTCCCACCTGTGAGGGGTGGTTTTGGGAAGAGGTGATGCAGAAGGTGAGAGGATGGAAAACCAGAGTGGACAGTAAAGGCCATGACAGGCATACGGTCATTTTAGAACTCTGAAACATTAGTCATCTTAGAATAATGGAATTGTTAAGGTCGGAAAAGACCTCTAAGATCATTGGTTCCAGCCGTTAATGTCATAAATGGACATGAGTATTTCCAGGCCTGTAATTGTATTTTAGGCTATTTATTCTCCCAGTATTGGTTTGGATGTCTTCCTCTAATCTGCAGCGTCCTGAGCATCAAAGCTATATTTATACATCCTCAATGGAATATATTTGGGCTTCATTTTGCAAGCGCTTAGGAGTCATGCTTATTTATCTGCCCTTTTTCCAAGGAAACTTAGTGGAGATAAACACTTAAAACCCAGCCTCCATTACTGATTTAAATGGCTTATAAAATTTTTAAACTGCTTATGATTGTCTCTCATTCTGATGTATATGGTTTCTATTCTCAGTATTGCTCTCAGATAAATGTGTTGGGAGAATCCAGACAAAATCCATGCTTATACATCTGAGGACTGGAAAGTCAGTAAGTGAGTGGCTACTGTAGTCTGTGTGAAATAATAATCCTTCAAAAGTAATGGCCAGCCAAAACAATGAAAAGATGGCACAAAATACATAAATCAGGTGTCAGGCTTCTCCTGCAGCCATAATGCTTCTTGTGTGTATCAGAGTACACATGTCATATTTAATAATATTCAAACTATTATATCCTTTAAAATGTACATTTTACCCACGCTCCCTGAAATTTGCCATGTAGCACGAGCTGTTACTTCATTCTCCTGGGTCTTAAATCTTGTGCCTGGTGCAAATTTGAGAATTAATGCAAATAAAACAGACATCGAGAGCAGCAAAATACAGACATTGAAAATATGTTCTAGCAATGGCATTTACATAATTGCAATTACTGAAAATCTCAAAATTAGAGCCTTGGACAGTGCTGGGAGAGTGGGAACAGACTGCAGGGAATTCTTGTTGGTTTGGAACACACAACCCTTCCTGTTGCAAATATTTGTATTGATGGGTAGGGCTGCACTTGGTTTTGTCATCTCCCTTCTCAGGGTTTCCTCATTCATAATTTCTTGTTACCATTTTACTGTGTTTACATATGGCTTTTAATGGTGTCTCTTCATTTGCACCATATCTTCTAATTAGTTTGGCTTTTCCTCTTAATTGTAAGCAACAAAGTCAGAGGGACCTTTTCTTTCACTTCTGCTTTTTTGTTCCATCCTTTGTAAATCTTGGGTGTGAACAAGAGTAGAAGAAGCATCTTCATAGAATCCCAGAATGGTTTGGGTTGGAAGGGACCTTAAAACCATCCAGTCCCACCCCCTGCCATGGCAGGGACACCTTCCACTATCCCACATTGCTCCAACCTGGCCTTGGACACTTCAGGGATCCAGGGGCAGCCGCAGCTTCTCTGGGCACCCCGTGCCAGGGCCTCCCCACCCTCCCAGCCAGGAATTCCTTCCCAATATCCCATCTCACCCTTCCCTCTATCAGTTGGAAGCCATTCCCTCTTGTCTCGTCACTCCAGGCTCTTGTAAACAGTCTCTCTCCATGTTCCTTGTAGCTCCTTCAGGTCCTGGAAGGCCACAGTTAGTCACCCTGAAGCTTCTCTTTTCTAGGATGAGCAATCCCAGTTGTCACAGCCTTTCCTCATAGGAGAGATGCTCCATCTTAATGTGCATCCTGCAAAATTCCCCATTAAGACTGTGATAAGGGAACACTGCCATTGTCCTCCTCAGAGTGGCTGTTTGATGGTCACCGTCTTTTCCATGAGCCCAGCATAAAATGTAACCCAAAACTTCTTATTAAGGATTATGGATATATTAGGATATGTGCACATGGGGAGCATCAGTCTTGGGTGGTTTTGACAGCACAGAAGATCTCAGGAAGCTTCACTTGTGTGTGCTCTCAAGGAACTGGTTTTACAGAGGGTTGATATAGAACAAGTTCCAAAAACAGGCTGAAAACAATCAGTTTTGCCTTCAGAAAACCAGCTTGAGAAACCTCTACAGCTGCTGAAAATTCAGGCCCAGCTATTTAAACAGCACACATCTTGTTCTCTGGTTATGTTCTCTCAGATATATTTGAAGGGCATAAAGCTCTTCAAAACCATCCCAGGAAAAAGCTGTGCAAGAATTGTGGTGGCAATAACACACCTGCCATTGCAGCAAAGTGCCTTCGTGAAGCCAGAGCACCGTGACACCCGACTCGCTCTCAAGACTGGTTGCACCCTTTGTTCCTGGCTATAAATGTTTTACAGACTCCATGCAGTGTTGTTGTTTCAAGCCTAATCCCAGCTCCTTCCATGTTACTGCACTTGGTGGAAAACTGCCTTCAGGACACACACGTGAAACATTGGGAGCATGAGTAATATATACATTTACTATAAATAACTGGGGTTTTGTAAAAGCTGGTTGAGCAGGGGAGAGAGGATAGCTGATGACACAGGCTTAATAAGCAGAAAGTGAATTTTTGAGCAAGGTTTTGTTAACCGGGGTGGTTCTACAATCCAGAAGAGCAACATACCAGCAGAAGAGTTGTGCTTTTTGTTGCCACCTAAACCCTCTGAAGTTTCCTCAAAAATCAGTCGAGTATTCTAAGCCATCAGTAATGTAGTTTTTAGCTTTTATCATCTATTTTTTATTTGCTAGATAAAACTTTCAGCCACTTGGATGTACCAAAGCCATTAAAGGTCTGGTGTATTAATGAGAGTTGAGAGCAGGTCACCTTTCTGCCCCTCACATTTTATTTGCAGTATTTTGGATATGTTGTGATGTAACCAGGTATTCTCCATGCTCTGTAGTGATCACCCCTCATTTTCTGTAGGGGGTACATTGATGTTCATCAGTATCTGCAGAAAAGAAATCCAAATTTTATTTTTCTGGGCCTTTGTGTCCCAAACCATATAAAACCAAGAGGGTCGAGCTGTGTGGGATGATAAAACCTCAGAGCTGTGAAAGGGAGCAGGATGGCAAGGTGCAGGGAAGAGTTTCCCTGGAGCATTTATTACTTGTACTTATTTATCATTTGTGTCCCTTATTTGTAATTTCATCTGTTTACCTGCCTTAATTTCCTGTCCTCAGACCAGCTGCTCCCATGTCTACTTTCCAGTTTGTCTACAGCCTTCTGGTGTTTGATTACTCCACAGAATTAATTGGAATTACTGTAACCCATTAGTCCAGACTTCCTAATATTGACTGGGAGGGAGAAGGAGTTGAAAAGCTGATGAGGATGTTTGGAAAACTGCAGCTATTAGATTTAGTAAATATTAATGCTCTGTGAAAACCCTTTAGTGGTGGGAATTGCCCTTCTTTTTTTTCCCCTGCTCTTTAATGATGTTCTCCATCAAAGCTCAAAGGCCAGCAATTTGGCTGAGGGTGAACTACATTTAGATACTGCAGAAGTCCTGCAACTCACTCCAGAGGGAGCTTTTTCCTTCTTCTTCCTTTATTTTTCTTCCTTTTTTTTTCCCAAATTCACACTTATGGTTGGATTTTTCTGATTTTTGAGCTCTTGCAGCATGAGTTGAGTGTAACGGGCATGTTAAATGTTCTTCTAATAACTCCCCCATTGTTTTTAACATCTCAAAAGCATTTTAAAAAATCAACTAGAAATTAGTTGCCACACTAGTTTCAGCCAAATATGCAAAGAGCTGATCCAGGAAACCTCAACAGCAAGTGGGTAACCTCAGACTGGATGTCCTTGGAGAGGGAGCTCAGTATTGGAGAGGCAGCAGAGCCAGAACTGTGGACAAGTTTGTGTCTCTGCCTCCAGCCAGTGCTCTTCTCTGTGAGGAGGAGCTTTGCTTCCTCTCTTGGAGGGGTAAATTAAGCTTCATTTCAACCATCCTTAGAGTTTGTGGCATATTCTCAGCTTGAACCCAGTGTCTTGTTTTCTTAGGCTCCAAATTCACCCAGTTCCCTTGTAAGCCACACCCTTTTTTAGCATCATTTTGTTCTTCCCGCTCACACCTGCCCTAAATTTCTCTTGTTGGCTTCTTTAGTGGATGATCTGAGCCTGGAGAAGGATCTCCAGTATTTATTTATTATTTTAGTAAACACTAAAAGCAGCATTCTCTAGTTTCTCAGAAAGCTGCTCAGGATTTACCCCTTTCTCTTTTTTGACCTGTTTTTATCCCGTTTTGAGTAAATTTAATTTTTTTGTATGTGCTTTCCAAATCCTGCTCTTCCATATTGTGTTTCGGGAGCTGGAGTTGCTATGGCAGAATTTCCCAGTAGTTTCTCTGGGAAGGAGGATGTCTGTTAAGATCTGGTGAACAGACTGGTTAAGAAGAGGTCTGGAACACACTTGAATCTCTGATGCAAGCCCAGGATTTTCCTCTGCCAAACCTGGGTTACACTCCCTGCGTCAGCGCAGACCCGACGTGATGTTGGCTGGGTTTGCAGAAGCAGATTTTTTTCCAAAATAAATGCCAAGCACAGTCTGCTGCTGCCTTCCCTTTGCATGCCTGAATGGCTCCAGTCTCTCCCACTGTTAACTTGGGGATAAAACTCAACAAACCTTCTTAAAAGTGTTCTTTTCAGTGTCTGATTGATTAAGAAAGATACTTTATCGCAGAATTACAGGCTGGGTGAGGTTGGAAGAGACCTCTGGAAGTCACCTGGTCCTATGGCCCTGTGGCTCAAGCAGGACCATCTAGACTGTCCTTCCCAGGACCCAAGTCCAAACACCTTTTAGACATCTTCAGGGATGGAGATGTTGACAGGAGAAAGGCATCATGGCCAGATCCTTCATGCTTAGTTGAGGGGATTTCGGCCTGATACAGCAATAATATTTATTAAAATGTTCCATTTAAGACAAATTTTTGATTATGAAATGTGACCTCAAGCTTCATCCAAATGTGCAGAGAACTCATTTTGGAGGCCTCATTCCTGAGGACCGGGGTGCTCCAGGCAGTGGGACTGGAGCGTGGACAGCCTGGATGTGGTTAGTGTTGCCCCAGGGGCCTCCGTTACAAGGGGCTCCTTCCAACTGAGCCCCCGGGGTGGATTGCACAGGTTTGGGAGGAGCAAGAAGGGTGTCAGTGGTGGGGTGGCTTTGTCATTGTTGTGTGTTCAGGAGCTCCATGGCTGCACCCACAGTCACCTGGGAGTTGCATTGAAGAGAGAAGGGGATTTATCCAATGCTTGGCTCTTCTCATGACCAGTTAGAAGGTGCCTTAGAAGAAAGACTGACTTGGGAAAGGTAGAAGGTCCTTCTGATGACTGTAATAAGGTCTCTCTTAGGTATCTTCTCCCCACAAACATCCATTTCTCTGCCTCTCTTTGCAGGTGCCGTGAAGGTCAAATTCATTGCTGAGTTTAGGGTCTGATGTGTATTTTGGAGCTGATGTGCAGCTGGAGTACAAGGCTCTCAGGCACAGGGTGGGATTGTTGGGGTGTCCTGTGCAGGGCCAGGAGCTGGTCTGGATGATCCTCGTGGGTCACTTCCAAGCCATGATATTCCATGATTCTATGGCTCCCTTCTGGACTAGATGCCTGTACACAGTAGGGCAGGGATAATGTGACTCCTCTGATAAAATGCATCCAAGAATAATCTCCTTTGACTAGCATCTGAGATTTTTCCATGCTTGATTTGCCCCTTCATTCTAAATAACATTTTCAGGTGGTTTTGCTTCCAGGTAGATAAAGAAGAAAGAGAGGCTGTCTTCCTGCCAAAGGATAGTACAAAAAATAAGCATTTCTGTGTGTATAAAAGAAGGAAACTCAAGTAAAATCTCATAGGTCAGTATTTCTCCCTTGTTCATCCTGATGCATCAAGACAGTCCATGTGAAATATTGTTACCCGAGGCTTGTCCTCATGACTGAGCCAGGTAAAAAGTGCTGGGCTGGCAGATTAAAATTTTGCATCTCATCATTCACTCCATTTCTAACTGATGCATTTGGTTTCCTCCTTTTCAAATACAATTATTTTAAAGAATAGATTCTGGTATTAAGAGAAAACAAATACTTCATTTTTGCCACAAATGATTTTAATGATGAATTACATGGCTCCAGAAAGCAGTTTAAAGGTGCTGTGGGCTCCTTTGAGGAAAAGTGTCATCTTGATATAAATCAGGAATATTATTTTATAAATATTTGAATAGCCGTAAACTACCAATATTGAGTGAAAACATGATCACTCTCTGGAGAGACCGCTATTGTTTCTGTTTGCTTCAAATATATTTCAGTAGCTAATCTACAGAGACAAATTAATTTTTAAAGTGGTACTAATCATGATGATACTACTCCTGCCACCTTCAGCATTGATGTTTCCAGGTTACAAATTGGATACTTCAGCCTTTGCTCCTCTGGACAATGTCCTTGTGTATTTGTTTAATTCTTGCAACTTTAGAGGAAAAAAACAATTAAAGACCACTATGCAATTAAGTTAATAAAAATTATCCAATAGATTACATAGTAGAATTGCTGTTACCATCTTTAATTGATTTCTTGGCCAATTCAATACATGTAAAGATGCTTAAAATAAAGTATCTTCATAAAACATGGCAGCTGTTATAGGAAGAGCTCTTAAAAACCAGCCCTTCTCTAATAACCTGTGAGTGTTAAGAACATTGAGAAGAAGGACTATTAGCAGCTTACCTGAGTCCAAAATACTTCAAATGAAGTTCACATGTCTGCAGAAATGGGTTCATAAAAGAGGAGGCATCAAGGGAAATGTTGACAGATATTTAATTAGAGTGGCAGTAGTGGCTGTTGCTGTGTTAATGGCATCTGGCAGCAGAGTCAGTGCCATCTGTTAGTGCCCTGAAATTCTGGATATGGTGCATCCTTTATGGAGGAATTAACAATAATTAACAAATCTATCAAATGAAATCATCTTGATTGAATGACAGCTTTACCTTGATAATGATTAATTGCAAAATAATGGGGAGTAAAGTGTCCACTATTCCCCTTTTTTTTCTCCCGCTGCTGTCCAAGAACAGCATCCTGGAGGTTTCGTGTTAAGCCTGTGGTGTGAGGCAGCATTTACTACATTTACTTGAAATAATCCTTATACGCAGAGCTAGACTTAAAACAAACTTCTGCATATTCATTCCCATTTGCAACAGACTTGGGCTCTAAAACCAGTTGTGTTGATGCAAGGTTACTTATTTATTGTTAAATAGGGGAGAAAATGAGGTTGGAATGCAAGATGTGACCCTTCAATCTAAGGCAAGTCAGCCTGGAAGAGCAACCTTGACTGCATTAAAGCATTTCAGCTTTTTTTTTGTTAGCACAATATTAGAAGCCAGACCATTAATTTCTGATGAGTCAGTTTGCCTTCAAAGTGATGAGGAAAAACTATTCTATTTGTTTGTATTTGGAAGAATTACTTTTGAATATCTATTTTTATCAAAGCCAGTATTTCCATCGGTGCAGTGAGCTATCACTGCCATAAATAAGAGCTGTAAACAAAGCAATGAGCCAATTCCAGACCTGCTTGGGGTTTATTTTTCTCTTAACTCCTCTTTTTCTGTTTGTTCGTGCTGAGCAACAGATGGAGAAGGTAACATAATCTCTGCTTAAACAAGAGAGTTGTAATAGGTAATTGAGGTGTGTTAATTATCAGGAGCAATAGGAGGGAAAGAGTAAACTGTGGAACTTTGCAGTCAAGTAAACTGATGTTTTATTTCCCTTTTCCTCCATCAGCACATTAATATTCTGAATATTGCTTTGGGACGCACAGAGAGAAGGCAAAACAGATTTTTCTTGTGTCTTTTTATTTATTTCTAAGTGCCAAAAGTTTCTTTAGGCTGGGATTTGGGCTGACTCCAGCTCCTGACACCAAACCATGAGCAGAGGTGTGGAAAGCCGGGTTTGCCCTGCTGTGATTTATCAAAGCTGTAGATCAGAGCTTCCCTTTCCCCTTCCCATTCCTGTTCCCCTTCCCTTCCCTTGGAGCAGTCTGATGATAAAAACTCACCTGGTACATGAGCTTGGGGTGTAGCTGATTCCTGGTTTTGGTGTCTTCTCCGGGAGACCCATCCCTCTCATTGTGTCCTGCTTGCCACTTGTGTGAGTCACACAGCAGCTCATGAGATGTCCATGCACATTCAGCACACACCACATGTACCCAGCCATCCCCATTTAGCACTGCTAGAAAATGCTTAGAAAGAAGGGATTTTGTCTTCTGTCCTGCTGGTTGGACTTGATATGGGCAGGCAGGAGCTGGGGGGATGTATTAAACACTTGGGAAAGCTTGGAAGAAGGTCTTGTTTCTCTCTCACTTTCATGCAAGACACTGTTTTCTTCTTAGGAGGGTTAGAAAATAAGCATTGAACAGTGTTAAATATGCTGAGGCATTTGAGGTTTATATCCCTTGTAGAATTATTCATTAAAATATTAACTGCTAGACAGCCTCCTTTTTTTTTTTTTTTGATTCAGTGATTTCGTAGCCCTCTCCAAAATCACGTTGTGTGATTCAGACATTCAGAGACTAAATAAGACTAAACAAACCCACCAAAATTATCCACAAAGCCATTAATTTTTGCATTTCTGTTTCTTAAATCGGCCTGATTGAGAAATTCAGAGGGATTTGTGGGGCGGGTGAATTGTAAGATTTGACTCAGACCTCTGCCATCTGCAGCAGCAGCTTTCCCTAACACACAGCACTGGGAAGGTCTGGAAAGGGCCGTGTCCTCCTTGAGGATTTTGGATATAATAGATATGTGTGTGCACTAGGCTTTGCCTTCCTTGATGTTTTTAGTGGTTCTGGTCCTGTGCAGAAGACACAGTTGTTCTTGTCTGTAAACTGGTTCTTGTCTACAAACTGGTTTGGGTTGGAAAGGACCTTAAAGCCCATCCAGTGGCACCCCTGCCATGGGCAGGGACACCTTCCACTATCCCAGGCTGCTGCAACCTGGCCTTGGACACTTCCAGGGATGGGGCAGCCACAGCTTTTCTGGGCACCCTGAGAACTCTATGAGGAGCCAAGCCACAGTTGCACACCTCATTTTCCATGGATTCCACTTGGTGATCCAGAAACAATTCCCCCACACCTCCAAGCCCATGGTATTTAAAAATTGCCCACCTGAGGTCATTGCATCAATTGTGTTGCCTTGAATTTAATTTTTGCTGAGCTTTTCTCATTCAGTTGTGCAGGTAGAAGAGCCTGAAGCCAGCTGAGTGTGACACTGTGATGACAAATGCCTGTCACCCTTTGTGTGCCTAATAAATACTGATGGTATCTCTCTTGTGTGTTTTTTGTGTGTTTCAGGAAAAAAGTGCCAGTTCAAACGTAAGACTTAAATCTAATAAAGAGATCCCAGGATTAGTACATCAACCCAGAGCAAAGTAAGTTCAGCTTTTGTTGTTTGAATCTTAACACAAATAAACACAGGGTTAAGCAGTGTCTGTGAGATTTGGGGTTACTGCCTGCTGAAAACGAATTGGTTGCTCCAGCAGCCCTAAAACCACCCTTAATTTAAGTACAATAGGTGAGGTCACCTGTGCCCCAAGACTAAGGATACACTGGGCACCAAAAGGTGCGGGTCTTAAAAATAGGTGAGATGTATCTTGTGGTGACTGATAGGAGATACTAGTCCCTTTATCTAAATCACTGTTACATTTTAATCACTAATTGCCTTGAAGATAACAGATTACATGGAGCTGTGTATTGGGTTCATATTAAAAAAGTGGTAAAGCTTTGCTTTGGACTGGAACACTGTGGAAATGCTGTTCTTTATGCCCTGGCCTCAGGGCACTTCCTAACTTAAACTTGCTGAATATCAAGTGCTTTGAACACGGTTTCAAGTCCGGAAACTTTAGTAATTTCCTAATCAACTGACAGTCTAATTCAGCCTCCTTTCAAAGGGAAAAATTGAGTGCTTTGGATGTAATTGCAAAGATAGTCACAGGAGGGAGTGGAGGTAAAATCACTCTTCAGCAAAGTTGTACTTCCTTATTGTGGCTCAGCCCTTCCCAGCAGGGTCAGAGACGTATTTAAGGTGCTCTAACATAAGGCTAATTACTCGGGGTTAAAAAAGGGCTGTTCTTTTGGTGTGTCACCTCTTAGTACCTCCAATGCAGTTGCCTGGGGTCAGGGATTCCATTCTTCCATCAAACTCATCATTTTAAAAGTCCCTTCAGAAATCAGAACTGACATTGATTCCCCAAAAGCTCTATTTTTTTTCACTGCATTGGCAGAGATAAATATTCCTATCACAGTGCTGGCAAAATAAGGAAACTTCTCAAAGAGATGCAGAATGTAACAGTAGGTTGTTGGGTAGAACCTGCACTGTTTGCCCAAGGTTCTGCTTTTTGCCCAACCTACCATTGCATTTCTATTTGTAAAGTGTGTTTGAGTTGCTAAATGCCAAATCAGCAAATAGCTGTTCTCATGTACAATTATATTTTTTAGGTTTATGATCTAAAACCCATGACAATTCTGCCTGCAGGGAGGGCTGGCATTGGGTGGAAAAGGGCTACTCAGCTGAAAGAGCAGAAATGAATAATCATTAGATGCACCTTGTAGTACTGTAGTTGTACAACAGGTGTTACTTCAAAACAAAACATGGACGCTGTACCAAATTATAAGTTCTTTTACAACAGAGGAGTTTTAGTATGTCAGCTGAAAAGTAAGATTGTGAGGGCTCTTGCCCAGTGTAGGAGGATTTAGATTTTTACACCTGAAGCCCAGGACTCTAAAATCACAGAGTCAGCAGTAGACTTATGGAGTCTTTGACACAGGGCAAGGGCTTGCTCCTTCCTTTTTACACTGGTACCTGTCAGACCTTCATGGGCTTCTTCCTACACCCTGCCCGACCTCTCAGGCACTTTGCTCATCATCAAACTCACCCCACTGACATCTTTAATGATCAGATACCCTGAGACAAGTTCGTAACTCATGGAGTAACAGCAGCCTGATGCATGAACTGAAAGTAGTATTTCAGGCTGGTTTTACCCTGGTAAATCACAGACTCACAGAATGGTTGGGGCTGGAAGGGACCTTAAAGCCCATCCAGTCCCACCCCCTGCCATGGGCAGGGACACCTCCCACTATCCCAGGTTGCTCCAACCTGGCCTTGGACACTTCCAGGGATCCAGGGGCAGCCACAGCTTCTCTGGGCACCCTGTGCCAGGGCCTCCCCACCCTCACAGCCCAGAATTTCTTTCCATTATCCCATCTAACCCTGCCCTCCTGTCACTTTAAAAGTGTTGCTCCTTGTCCTGGCTTGCTAAAAAGTCTCTGTCCGTGTTATATATTGATATATTGAAAAGCTGCAATAAGATCACCCCCACAGCCTTCTCTTCTACACATGGAACACCCCCAGCTGTCCCACCCTGTCTCCACCCCTCTGATTATTCCTGTGGCCTCCTTTGGACCTCTCTGACAAGTCCATGTCCTGTGGGGACCCCAGAGCTGGACACAGTACTCCAGGTGTTCCTAAGTACTGTTAACTTCCCAGGGAAGTTTGCTCACTCCCCCTTGGCAGAGCTTCTCTGAATCCATTCATCACTCAGACTGTACTGATACTGGGGGTAAATATCCCAGCTTTTGGCAAAATGTGTTTCATCAGCCTGCCATGAAGCCTTTAAAAATGTGTTCTCATGCCTTCTGCTGTGCTTACAAGGAAAATTAAATCCACATTTTGATCTGGGTAGATCTTTTTTTTCTGCTCTGTTCTCCAAGAACTCAGCCTCCATTTGGTGGTTTTCTGGCTCTGCCTTTGTACACTAATTCTGTCAGTTCCCTGCCCTGCAGTGGATTTTACAGTTTTACACAGCTCCTCAAAATACACACTGTGTCAGCATTGGGGTGTGTTTCATCTCTAAATAGGGCACTTTTCCTGCCCAGACAAACTGATGTGAAGATCATGGACTATCAGATCTTAAGGACCTCCTGTGAGCATTTTTATGTATGTGGCAATGCAATACTCCTTTTTTTTTTTTTTTTTTGTCTTCTTTTAGTTTTCTCATCATTTCTGGTTGAGGTGAGTCACTACAGTATCATCTCGTTTTATTAGAAACTGGATTTAGGATGTTGCAAAGGCAAGACTGTTTTTCAAGCACTTACCTACCCAGAAAGAGCTGCACTGCCCTAAAATCCCTCTGCAAGACACCTGAATATGCAGGTGACTGGGTCAGCTGTCCCCAAAAACATCTTTTCCCATCTGAGGTGGAGGTGGGACTTGCAGACAGCTGGGGACAAAAACTCCCACAACCACTGAAAGGTGAATTGTTCCCTGTCCTGAATCACCAGCTTTAGGTTTTAATGCCATTTCTGAGACCTTCACTTCCGAACTGAGCCTTCATTTATGTCCAACATAAGCAAATCATTGTATATGTTCATCCTGATAGCGAGGGGAGTCTGAATGCTGAGCTTTGTGGGGAAGTGCAGCCTGTTGTTGAGCACTCAGGGAGAGCATTAACTCATTACAGCTGAAAGGATCACTCTGAGGAGGAGGGGATGGGTGGGAATTCAGCAAACCAAGCCAAGCTTTTTGTGCTGGAGAAAATCTCCAAGAGCGGTGTGTCCTTCTGACCGTTTGGCATCACTGTTAACACTGGCACCAGTCCCCATCCTTCCTTTCTTGCATCTCTTTTTGGTGCCCATTGAGTCCCTGGTGCATTCCCCCACCCCGCCATGGGCCCATGTGCTCCTCCCTGCTGTGGGTCCAGAGGATGCTCCAGCCTCACCTTCCCAGAGGGATGTTATTCATGCAGGAAGGAGGCTCTCCCCATCCTCTAGAAATAAAGCAGAGCCACCCCAAATAACGTCTGCCAGCATCCTCAGCTTTGTCTCATCCTTTCCTTTGCATCCAACCACCTTGTATTTTTAGCTCACAAATGCCCCCTGGGAAGGGCCTGTGGTCTTGTGCCACCATCAGTGAAAAGGAGCATTTTCCAGCCCTATTTACTAATCCAACGTCTTATCACTGAGGCTCTTGGTGCTGCAGAATTAATTGAAGTGAAGGGTCTGGAGCACAAATCTGATGAGCAGCAGCTGAGGGAGCTCAGCCTGGAGAAAAGGAGGCTCAGGAGGGACCTTCTGGCTCTCTCCAACTCATTGACAGGAGAGGAGAGCAGTTGTTGGTCTCTTCTCCCATGTAACAAGTGGCAGGACAAGAGAAAACAGCCCCAAGTTGTGCCAGGGGAGATTTAGATTGGATTTGAGGGACAATCTCTTCGTGGAAAGGGTGGTCAAGCCCTGGCACAGGCACAGACCCCATCCCTGGAGGTATTTCCAAGACACTTGGGATGTGGCACTTGGGAACATGGTTTAGTGCTGGCCTTGTGGTGCTGGGTTAGTGGTCAGACATGATCATTTTAGAGAGCTTTTGCAGCCTAAATGATTCTGTAAATCATCTGCTGGGTCTGCTCAGGGAGCAGCAAGGACAACCTCCTGTGGGAGGGAAGGACCTGCCTGGGCTCACAGACATTCCTGGGTGTTGAGTGCAGACCCACCTTAACAGGACACACAGATCTGCCAGGGCAAGGCTTTAACCTCACATTGGCAGTGTCTCATTTTGCAGTGGGGGGTTGGCAGCCTTGGAAAACCTGTCTTGCCTGAGAGGGTTCTCACTGGAAAGGCAGTGGGCTATTAAGTGTTTGCAGCCTGCCTGGAAAAGGGAATAGTCTCTTCTGGACACACACAGGTCCTGGATACCATCCTGAGTGTAGCACACACACAAAGAACTAAATGCAGTGATTTTTCTGTGGGCAAACAAAAAATAGGAAAAAAAAAGATTAAAAAATTGACATTGTAGATGGAAGTGTAAAGTGATTTATTTTTCACAGTGGTGAAGGCTGACAGGAACCCTGGGCTGCAGTGTCAGTGTTATAGAATGAAACAGCCCTGTTGTACTGATGCTGTTGCTTTGTCTTCCAGCATGCACATCTCTGAAAGCCAACAGGAATTCTTCAGAATGCTTGATGAAAAAATTGAAAAGGTAAGGCCCAGTAATGTAAATGTACCTTCTCACTTAGGGGAGGACACCCAGGTTTCCCAGCTGGACCTGCCTGCTGCAGCTCTCCGTGTTCTCCATGATTTGGAGGGGATCTGGCCCTCCAAGGTTCCTTTACTGCTCCTTGGTTAGGTAGTTCAAGTGCAAAGGTAAAGAGGTTGCAGGAGGTAGAGAATCCTTTGTTTTGTGGGAATATCACCAGTCTAGGATGAATGGCAAGTTAACTCCAGTGTTCAGGATATCATGGACTGTTGGATAAAGAAGAGCAAAGTGGGATTTTATGTTGTTACTGATTTAATCTTCCATTTAATTTGTGTGGGAGACAACTGAAATCTTAAACTTGGTAATATCTGGGATACCCTGGTAATTTCTTGCTGAAGCTCCTCAGAAGTAGCTCCTGGCTCCAAGGGGTGTGTGGCTGTGTGTAATCTAAGTGGTAGTGTTAGGTTGCAGAGTAGAAGGGAAATGTTTATTTGGATGTGTCTGAATTCTTGCCATTTTTGCCAGCACTCTTGGTCTTAGGAGTGCTACAATGGGTGAATCTCTTATTTGTCCCAAACAACATATTTGTTACTGTACTCTAAAAAGAATATACATTATTAAAGCAAAAAATGAGATAAAGAGGAAGAGTAGAAGTGAGGAGAAGTTTGTAGATTCCTGAGAAAAATATTTCTGTGCCAGTATTTCACAAAGGTAAGATTTTATGTAACCAAGGTGCATTTAAAAGTAGAATTTCTATATGTCCATAATATAGCTACATCTCCTTTGAGTAAATGCTTTCGCCCTATGAATATTCAGATGCCTTCCCTGGACATCATCACATTCCATAATGTAAAGCACAAAATCTCCAGTGAAATGGATTTTCCAAAGCTATGTGTTATCTACACACCAGACCAGCTGAGGCTGTATCACACCATGAATTTTGGTTAGGGGTTTTTTTGGGTAGTTTGTTCCAGGGCAGTAACACCATTCAAGCCCCAGCTGCCACACTGAGGTGCAGCTGCACGTGTCTCCTCACTGTTTGGGTCCTGCTGTCTCTTCTCTATCTTCTAGATCTATTTTTCTATTTAGAGGAAATACACAGTCAAAGGGAGAGAAGGCTCTCCTGCTTTTCAAGCTGCTGATGGGATTGACAGGAGGGATTTGTGTTCCCTGGGGACCTCCTGTGCCTGAGGAAATAGTCTTCCTAAGGGAAGGTTTGGGGTTTTTGATTAATCTTTGCCCACAACGTATTTTTTTCTAGTTATTGCCATTTAGGCCAGAAAGATTGGAAAATATGAGGAGTTTTGTTTGATCCCTAAATAGCATTTTGAGTCTCTTCTCCAGGGAAATGGAGAACAGCAGTCAAACACGTAAAAGAGTTCTATCAGTAAGCAGCTCAGTAGTTACAGCTGAAATAGTTTGCAGAAGTTGGGGGGGTGTTGCCTGTGGCTGATGAAGTCCCAAAACATGTTGGAATGTTCTCGTGGTAACTGTGGCCAGGAGCAGTGTTGGATTTGTAGTGGAAACACGGAGTCTGTCACCAACTCCATGGGTTGTGTCTCCAGAAACTCTGCAGTCAGGAGCAAAACATCCCTCAGCTGGGGTTGGAGTCCCAAGGGGTGGTGAGATCACCCCACACAAATGAGGAACAACTCTTACGTGTGAGCTACACGTTAAACAGGAAAATGGGATGGGTGTTTTGGACTCTGCACAGTAATCAAGGGAACAGGAAGGTCAGCTGAAAGAACATTTCTGCAGTCAAAGTGTGACATGGAAAGAACACAGGCTGACGTCGCATCAGCTGAAAATGTGAAGTATTTATGAATCCTGGAGATCAAAAAAAAAAGCCATAATGAGAGTCTGGAGGATTTCTCTGGCTGCCCCTACAAAGCTCAGCTGCCTCCTGCAAATGCCACCCAAAGGTAAAAGCCGGGATGTCAACCCCAACGTGTGGAGCTTCTGTCTCCCAAAATTCAGTGTCAAAACAGTGTGAGGCGTTCAGAGGGAGACATCTGTTCCTGTCTCTGCTGAGTGTCCCTGCTGAGAGAGCTGGAGCTGAACCTGCAGCTATGGAACTGCGTGTGGTTGTGGTTCATAGGGTTTGTTGGAAGGAGGAAGTGCTGGAATGGAGGCTGAGGTAGGACTGACTGAGAATGTGGAAGTCAGCCTTGCACATAGGGTTAGACGTTGGTTCCAATTTCAGACGCACCAAAAATACTCAAAAAACCTGATGAGAAGCCAGAGGTACAAAGTTAGTGGGAGACTGGGAGTAGCTGGGTAGAGTTAAGCACAGGAAACACTAGTGAGATTACTTATCATGGAATATCCTGAGCTGGAAGAGATCCACAAGGACCATCACGTCCAACTCCTGGCCCTGCCCAGGACAAATCCAAGAATCCCACCATGTGGCTGAGGGCATTGTCCAAACACTGACCCAACACCTGGGGCTTCGCACTGAAGTTTCTGTGAGTAGAGTCACAGGTTTTGCTTTTCGAGACAAAAAGGCACGTGCACAGCAAGAGTTCAGGAGGAAAATGGAGCAGGGACAGGCAGTGGTAAGGAGGCAGCTCACCTCGTGTCAGCATTATCATCATTATTGAAAATTAGGCCTGCCTGAAATCACAGAAATATATTCCAGTGGAGGATGAGCAGCAGGTAATGGCAGCAATTAAGCTCTAGCAGAGTGTTTCCCCAGAGTAAATTGGAAAGATGTGGGTCAGGAGTACAAGTGATTTGCTTGACCTGAGACATGAAGGCAGAAATACAGCTTTGGAAACCTGAGAAGGAAGCAGAGAGTGACTGAACATTCCTCCTGAAGGAAATCCCAGCAGCTGCTGGATAAGTCTGAGATCTGCTGTGCCCCACAGAGGAAAAAGAGGCTCCACTGGCTGCAGCCAGGACTGGGACAGTCACTGCACCCTCCCAGGGGCTTAAATACCAGCTCTGATTGGGAAGATAGAAGCTTGCCCTGGTGTAAGGCCATTTGTATTGGAATTCAGGCAAAGAAATGAATTACCTGGGTTCTCTCTAATCTAATAGTGCAAAGACTAAATTAGTCACGTGTTGCATTTGGATTCAAAAAGAGCCGCTGTGAAGCACACAATGAAGAATTAACATCTTTCTCCCAAAGTTTCTCCAGGCTTTCGGGTGTTTTTTCTTTCTACATCTCAAGTTTATTTGGACCCTGATTCCACAAGACCCCATGCAAATTCCACATCACCCCTCGGGAAGAAATCCCAGCACAGGAAGGACGTGGAGCTGTTGGAGCGAGTCCAGAGGAGGCACCCAGATGGTTAGAGGGCTGGAGCAGCTCTGCTGTGAGGAACGGCTGGGAGAGTTGGGATTGTTCAGCCTGGAACGAGATGAACTTTAAAGTCCCTTCCAACTCAAACCATTCTGGGATTCTGTGAACTGCGTGGGATGGCTCAGAGTAGAAAGTTAATCCTGGGCACAGTCTCTGCAGGTTCAAGTCCGTTGGCTTGAGGAGGCCCTTCCTATCAGGGCTTGCATGAAATAAATAGAAATAAAAGAAAAATTAAAAGCTGTGACTTACAAAGTGTTGAATTTGGAAAATTTACCCCATTTAGTGCTTGCTAGCAAAAACATCTTGGTGATGGCTGTCATGGAAAATGGTCAGAAAAATGACTGCTGTCTCCAGCTCCTACGTACAGAGCAGTACAACAACCATCAGGAATGATCTCCCTTAACTTTGTCATGTTACTGTGGGCTGTGGCACAGTGTGTAGGCAATTGTCTGGCTGTGGGAAAAAGGCTGAGGGATAATCCAAGAGTTGACAAGCAATTTCTGGGACTATATCTGGGGATTGTAACCCCACAAAAGCAGCACCTCTGGCTTTGTGGTTTAAAAAAGAACCAAGCCAAAACAATCCAGGGCAGATATACCAGAGAAAACCATTCCCATCATCATAAGCTGTTTCCCACCCAGGCTGCAGTGGCTTATAAAAAATAATTACGATGCAAACGTGTCCACGGACAAAAATGAGATTAAAAAATGTCATAGCACATGAAGATGTCCTGGCACAAACTGATGTGGTCCGTGGACACCCCGAGCGTGGGGCATCATGTTGCCACCCACACAGGGATGTCACTTTGGGTCAAGACATCACTTGGTTTTGGACACCGGCGCTGGTATCAGGGTGGGTTTGCAGGGATTTCGCCACCGATCCACTCACCTGGGTCGGGGAGTACCCAGGGCATGGGAGAGACGCTTGGCATCAAGTCACTCCATCCCCTCGTTAGGAAAACTGGGCACGAAAGACAGGGGCGGGCACAGTGCAGCTCCTTGTGCGGTATTTAAAGGGTGCCGTGGGGAGCGGGGGTTGCTAACGAAACGTATGCAAGGGCAGAATGATTAGGCTGAAACTCATTAGCAAAGTGGATTGCTCTTAATGACTCCATTGATTTTTCCCTAACAAAATGAGAAACGGACAAAAATTAGCACAGTACACAATGATTTAGTGCCGCCTCCCGGCATTTTCTTCCCCATCCTTTCTGCGAGGGCTGTAAACAAAACCAGCCTGATGAAAAGGGTTCCCAGCGCAGAGCCGGGCTCAGAATTCCTTCGCTCAAAGGGGCCACTGTGTCCCCCCAGCTCTTTCAATGAGGCAGAAGAAAGGGCTGCTTGGTGCAGCTCTGTGCCCTCTCCCAGCCCGGCCGCCCCGCTGTCCCTGCCCGGCCCCGGCCCCGCGCCGGGAGGTTGGTGCCAGGCGCTGTCCCCGGAGCTCCTCCTGTCCCTCGGCCGCTCCCACAGCGGGCCATTGAACCGCCCCTGTCACCCACACAGCGGGGAATAGCCGCCTTCCTGCGATTTTTCTCTCGTTATTCCCCAGAAGGGTATCATCAGCCGTAATGCATCCCCTGGTAGGTGATTTCTAGGGAGAGCAGGGGAATGAGCCCTTCTGGTTTGGGTGCAGGCAGGAAAGGAGCATCAGGCTGCTTTTTAATTATCTTAAATTTACACACTTGCTAAGACACAGGCAGGCATTTCCGTGTGTTTCTGTGGACATCTACAAAAGCTGAAAGTTGGATTTTGAAACTGCAGGGGAGGAAGATGAGATTTCTTGGGTACTGGAGGCATGTGTTACCTTTCTCATCTTCCTCAGCATAGTTCATTTACACTCTCAACAGTTACAACTTATTTAATGGCCTGTGCTATTAAGGGCTATTAAAGGACTCAGACATTCCTGTTAGTAGTCACTTGCTCTATGCCTCTGGCTCTTCTGGATGCAGGAGCCTGCACCCCTTGAAAGGATTTGACTGGCAGTCATGGAATCACAGGCTCACAGAGGGGTTTGGGTTGGAAGTGACCTTGAAGCCCATTTTGTCCCACCCCCTGCCATGGGCAGGGACACCTTCCACTATCCCAGGTTGCTCCAACCTGGCCTTGGACACTTCCAGGGATCCAGGGGCAGCCTCAGCTTCTCTGGGCACCCTGTGCCAGGGCCTTCCCACCCTCAGAGACAAGAATTTCTTCCTGATATCTAATGTAACCCTGCCCTCTGGCAGTTTAAAGCCATTAAAGCATCTGTCAAACATCCCGTGAAACAGCTGAGGGGGCAAAAATCGACATTTGAAAGTATTTTCCTGGACTGGGGCCAAAGCAGCCTCTGCCAGCAGGGAGCTCAGACCTCTCCTGCCTTTCTTCCCGAGGAGCACCAAGGAGACAACCCTTTGGATTGCCAAGGCAGCGGGAAAGGCAGCAACAACAGGGCACTTTATTCCTTCTCTGATCTTCCTGAGGAATACTGACCTTGTTGTTGCTGATAAAAATGGACTTAGGGAGTAACCTTTAGACAGAAGCTTTTGTCGGGTGCCACTGGGACTCACCTCAGTTTGGTGGTCCGTGGTGGGATCGGGGCTGTGGGTCCATGCCTGGCTCATTCACAGCTCTAAAGCATTTTTGGACAAGGCTTTCATCACCACCAGCTTACTCTCCTGGTTTTGTCCAGATATGGTCCCTGGCCTGGAGAAAACCGACGTAGTTGGGCTTCACTGCGAAGCGTTTCAGCTTTGCTCCTTTTTGAGTCATAGCTTTTAGTTTAAAAACTGTATGTCTTTTCCTTTCTTTCTGGGTCAGTGATTGCTGAATTGGAATTTGGGCTGATTAGTCTCTTGGGGTTTATTTTGACATACCAAGAAAACTCTTTTGCTGACAGTGCTGGGCCATGGGGAGCTGTTAGAGCACTGTACATTCCTGGGTGTGGACTCTAAGGCAAAGCCAGCTCTGCAGTCCCACCATTGGCACTGGGATTGTAACTGCAGAGGCATTTTGGAGCCTTTGTTCTGATGTGCACCCCTGCTATGTGTCCCAAATGAAACGATTGCTGCATCCAGAAACATCTCTCTTTTTTTTTTTACTTTCATCTTTCCTCCCTTCCCTCTCCCGACAGGACTGGTTTTGATCTGTGGGGCAGCTGGGTATCCCTGTTTTCCCACTGCTGAATTGGTGTCTTTTTTTCCAGGGTGTTGTTGGGTTTTTATGCTCTGTTGCAGGTTGGAGATTCTCATATTTCTCCTCTTTTTCCATGGAAGCACTGGGTGATACATCCAGCATGTGGGAACAACAGGAAATAGTCCGGAGGTTGAGATTTTGGGTACTGCATTTGAGGGACTTGTTTGACACAGGATATCGTGGTTGGTTTGTGTCAAAAAGCTGGTTTTGTGCAGGGGAACAGGGACAGTGGGTCCTGTTGGGTCCTTTTCTGTGCAAGCAATAGCTAGTGAGGAACAGGATGTGTCTGCTCCAGACCATCCCAAGGGGAATACCTGGAGAGATGCTGCTGCCAGTCTTGTGTTTGGGATGGGATGGAAGGGGGAACGTGACTGATCTGATAAGAAATCCATGTTTCATGAAGCTTGGCCTGTACCCCTGTAGTGCAAGAGTAATTTCAATAAGAATAGTGGCTTTTGCTCTCAGGTTAAACTACTGCTGGGATCATCACACGAGATGTTCTTGTTCACAGCAGCTGCTCATGGCATTATGTGCTTCCTTGCTTTTGCCTCCAAGATTATCTTTTCACAACCAGTCTATGGGGTTGTGCCCATCTTTACATAAAATAGGTTTGTAAATCTGTTTGTTGGACTCCCCCTGGAATTGAGGAGATGACATTTAGGAGATTAACAGTGAGAGAAAGGGAAGGGTCTCCTCTCCTGGTTTCATGGTTGGAGTTGCTGAGCATACTCCATTCCCTGTGTCGAAGTTTCTACCAAGCTCTGAAGGAAGACCCCCCACATTTAGGGAATTCACATGCATTCATAACGAGCACTCCCCCACTTTATTCCTGTACAAACTGTCTGGCTTTTGTCCTTGCAGGGTCGTGATTATTGTTCAGAAGAGGAGGATGTCACATAGTGCCAGTTGTGCCGCTTGCCCCGGGAGTACCTACTGTGTAAATAGATTCCAACCCAGATTCCAACCTTCTGGAAGTCTTCTAGAGCGAACAGCACTACATAACAGAAGAAGATCATTTCCACATTATATGCTCCATTCAGTTACAGTGTTTCTTAATGAACAGATGAGGAATATTGCTAAGAACTCGTAAGGAACTGTTTTTGTTGCTGCTAGTTAAAACTTGTTGCAACTTCTCACTTTTTTCTGTGTCCAGATACGCAGCAAATCCTTAAAAGTTAACCCAAAAGACCTTGTTGATTTTACTGAGGCTTCTGGCCTGTTTTCTATCAGATGAGGTAGTGCTATACAAAGCTTCCATAAGTGAACATTCAAGCATCTAAGAAACACCCTTAAGCTGTCTGTCAGTCCGCGGCCGGGCCGGAGTGCTTGTTAGTGCTGGTGATTCCAAGCTTTGGAGGTGGGATGTTTTTGCCATGGCAGGCCTTGTTTCTCTGCTGAGAAGAAGCTGAGAAACTATTATCCATTAAAAGCATGTTATCACTAAAATACTGGAAGTGATGCAGGAGCAGGAATTTGTATCCTAAGAGGAAAAAGAGTTTTGTTCAATAGGTATCTTAATCGAGGACTACGCTTGCAGTATTGGCTTTGCTGAGCACGAATGGGAGTGTGATCACAATCATTTTGAATCTCTTTTTTTCTAAGAAAATAAACATTTTACTGTTTTTATGTATTCTTGTCTTTTACCATTCCTACGACACAATGTTTTAAGAGTCTGGGGACGAGGAAGACAAAACCAACCCTCCTTGATGAGTCCCGTGGATCTAATCTCTTAGAGCAGCTCTGTGCCAACTGGGGGGATCTGTTGTGTGTCCTTTAGAGTTTATTTTTCCATATTAAATGGAGAGGATATTACCTTCTTCTCAAAAGCAGATGTAATATTTTTAACAAATGCTGTCATGAGTTAAAAAAAAAAAATTAAGTCAAAAATACAGCTTTTGTATTTATTATTTCAAAGGAGATTGTTACCTGTGCTGATATTTCTTCCTGCTTTGGTACCATGTGAGGGCAAGGTTTGCACTGCACCCTGTGGTGGAATTTTGTCAGATTTCTGTATTGTGTTGGTTTCATTGCTCTGATGTGTGTGATGGCTCTGGAACAGACCATGGGATTGCATTAGCAGCATCTGTTATCATGTGGCTTGAGAGGGACATTGTTGACCATTTTTCAGTGAACCTTCTGAAAATCAGATCCCATTAAAGGGTTCTCAGTCCCTCAAAGGTCACCTGTGTCTTCTGAAAATCTCTAAGTCTTTGAGGAATTTCTTGATTGAAGAGGTTTGCTCTTTGTGGGGTTGGACAGTCCATGTCAGAAGATTTCATTCCCTATCACTACTGTGCCATACCTGGAATATGCCCCAAAAAAGCCCAAGTTCCTCATGCTCCCATCCTTGCACTGGATTTGCCTTTGGCTTTTGGGCAGTGGGGTAGGGACAGGGATCCAAGAGTTCCTGTATTGGTGCAGGGCTGGATGTGAGCACCTCCAGCAGGAGCAGCTTTCCAAGCAGCTGCAAATCCCTCTCTTCCCTTGAGGTAGAAGCCAGTTCTGAGCTCTGCAGGCTCTGGCACGTTCAGCTTGATCCTGCTGATGGTCAAAAATTTCCAGCCAGTTCCGATTTTCCTAAATCCTTGCTGCGTTTCAGCAGCTGTTTTGGCCACGCAGCCCTTCCCAAGGATCCCAGCCTCCCTGGAGATGAGGTTTCACTGCCTTCCTCCCATCACACCATCGTTGTTGGAGCTGTTGGCATCTCTCTGTGCTGCGGAGCTGTTTGATCCGTGGTGAATTCTCCAGGTGATAACTCCATCCTCTTGGATGTGATTCTTTTCCATAATTTATGCCAGCTCTGGAGCAGGTAGCTTGTCAAGAGACTGCACATTTCAATTATTTAGAACACTTTAATTAATAAAGAGTCCTGGGGGTTGATTCCGCAAACCCTTCTCTCCAAAGTGCTTTATGGAGCTTTCCCGAGTGGTTCAGGAGTGATGGGCTTGGGTCTGTTCTTCTGGAACACGTTTCATTGTCCAGCTGCTGAACATCTCACGTATAAATTTCCCCCCACAAACCCTGTGTTAGACACATTATGGCCTTTCTTTCAGCCCCCTCTTGGTTTTAATATTTTTTTTAATTTCGTGTTTTCCTTGCTGCTGCTGATGGCAACGATGGCCTCGTCTTTATGATGGAGGATAAACAATTCCCATTTTATCTCTGCTCTTCTTCTGCCCAGCAGCAAAGTGCTTTAGTCTTCTGTGTGAGTTACAACCTCACTGGTGGCCCTTTGGGTGACAATGTGTGGGAATGCCTGGGGACACTCTCCTGCTGCTGCTTGGGGAGGCACCAGGGAGGGCAACAGGAGTTGTGTGTGGAGCTGAGATGCTCCAGGACTGCCCCAGGGATTGGGTGAGAGAGGCTTCAGTTTGCTTTTATCTGCTGCAAGGAACACTCTCAGGGACAGGGTGGGATTGTTGGGGCGTCCTGGGCAGGGCCAGGAGCTGCACTGGATGATCCCTCTGGGTCCCTTCCAGCTCAGGGAATTCTGTGATTCTGTGAAACATGATCAGAATGGAGGGTTTGGGGTGGGAGGTGGGTGTTCTGTTCATATCAAGTCAGCAAACCCTTGGCCATGTCTGGCTGCCATCACCACACACCAGGCACAACCCAGGAGCTTCCTGATGGTTCTCAGCCAACTGAGCTTCTTGGTCAGGCAGGAGACTTGCTCTTAAACAATTTGGGATCTGGAGAAGCAGAGATCAAATCCCACAACATGATGTTGTTTAAAGGAAATGTCGCTTTTGAACCTGCTTTAATTCTTCCACCTTTGCAAAGTCCTGGGAAATTTTGTTACAAGTCTAAATATATGCAGTAGCTGAGGATCTGTAATAATATAAGCAGCTTACTGTGGCTTAAAATGCATCTCTCCTTGAAGCCCTACCTCCACATTGCTTTACTCTGCTCAAATATATTCAGCAGAGTGGGAAAGAGGAGGGTGGCAAGAGAAGGAAAACCGCTTATATCTGATAGGATGTGCTTAGTTGTAAATGGGATTTCAAGGTTTCTTTTAAAAGAAATAACAGGTGATTTGGGGCTCAAACTTCTGTTTAGGAGGCTGACTCACTGTTTAATAAAAAATTGTGCTGAAGGGGTTTTGCCATCCACCTTGTTCCCTTGCTGTGCTTTTCCCTTTGTCCAAGGGCCTTGGAGCAGTGCTGGTTTCCCTGCTCAGAGCCTGCCCCATGTATTGGGAGAGGAACCAAAGAGCTGCAAGACTTGCCCAAGAGGCTGGGGACCATCCCCAGATCAGCCCTTGTGCTGTATTTCATCTATTGCAACACATGAGCTTAATTATTGTGCCCCCTCCCAAACCCTCCCACACCCAATTAACATTAATTTCTTCCTTTGCTTTCAGTCAGCATTCAGGTTCTTTGAATTAAGACCCAGAAGACCTAGTTCTGTCTCCTCTCCTGCCACAGCTCCTTTGTGGCCATGGATGGGCCACACAGACCCCGGGCTGACTTCCTGCTCCTCTCCATCCCTTTGTGCTCAGCAGGAGGAGCAGTATTTTCCAGACAGGTGAAATCCTCATCCCAGGAACACCCTCATCCCACTCTCCCTGCAGCTGGAGCACTGCAGGAGGAAGGAGCCAGGGACTGGCAGCATTCCATGGCTTTTTGGTTGCTGTAAGAACATCCAGGCTGGTGAGTGACCACGGAGCACAACAAGCATTTTAAAGTCTGGCTGATGAGAGCAAAGGGGTCGATGAAGCACCAGGGAGATGTGTTTGAGCTCTGAAGATGTTGCTGTCATGGTATGGAAATTAGGCTGAAGAGAAATACAGTTCTCTGCTGTTTTGGTTTCATCAGGTCTGTAAAACAATAATTTCCTGTGGGTTCCATTTTGGAATTAATTAGCAATCACTGAGCTCCACATGGGCTTGGCTTTCACGTCAGACCTTCAGGACAGGAGAGGCTTCCAGCTGGGTAGTGTGTGTGGCTACCAAGGGATGGATTAATAGGAACTTTTAACAGAAAGGGAGGATTTCCAGTTGCTTTTGGCACTTCTGTCCCATCAAGAGCTTTGATCAGTGTTGCTGCTTCACAGGTGACAGTCCATGACACCACAAGGTGTCCGTGGTGGTCGGACTCCGGCACAGGGTGCCCAGAGAAGCTGTGGCTGCCCCTGGATCCCTGGAAGTGTCCAAGGCCAGGTTGGAGCAACCTGGGATAGTGGAAGGTGTCCCTGCCCATGGCAGGGGTGGGATGAGATGGGTTTTATGGGTCCTTTCCAACCCAAGGAAGAGCAGAGCATTAGAAGACCCTGCCTTGGGTCCTGCTTTCTCATCCTGAACTGTTTATTTATTTCAATTCTGTAGGTGTTTGGGACAGAGGAGACAATGAATGTAGGGATGTTTTTTTGGAGGGGCACGTTACTTGCTTTACTGGTGGGAAGGGAACCCTCAAGTCAAACACCCAAGAAGTCGGGCAAGACCGACAAAAATTCCTATTTTTGTTGTGACTGTGCTATTGTGACAAAGGGAAAGAAACTCCAGCTCAGGGGAACTGCAAGGTGGGAACATTGGTAGAATTCAAAAGCATTCGCGTCTTTGTTTAACAAAAATATTTTGGTTTGATTTGTCAACACATCTCTACCCATGACATCCAGGTAAATACTCACTTTGAGCTTGACAGTGGCAGTATCATCATCATCCTCTTCATCATCATCATACTGGACTGGGAATCTCCTTCATGAAAGCCAGCTGTAACTCCCTGCACCTGCAGCAGCAAAAAGGAGGAGCCTGTGATTCCTTCCCTCTTGGAATGACTCCCTTCTTCCCTGCTGCTCTCCCACCCTGGCTGGTTTCTGTTTAAATCAGACCTGAGCTTTTATTCCAGGGTTTGTATACAGCAGCAGCCTCACCCCAGGGCTGGGGGAGCAGGAGGTGTTTCCCTGGATCAGCTCCGTGGGCGATGCCGGCCTGGATCGTGGCTGGAGCAACTTCCATGCAGAACTTCCCCCAAAGCTCTGAGGCGTGAGTTGAACAATAAACCTGTTCCCCTGCATATATTTAACTTCATATGTATATATATATATATATATAAAAGATTTACATTCAGAAACAAAAAGTTCTCGAGAGCAATTGCTGCGAGGAACTAGAAGGCTCCAGGTGGGAACCGAGCGATATTCCTGGGGTTCTGGTGTTCTGCTCCTGTGCCTATTAATAATCCCCCGGAGTGAGTCATGTGGAGCTGCATTTATTCACTGAGCCGAGAGAGCTGCTCCCCGAAATAGCAGCTCTGTTTTTTTTATGATGCTGTAATGCCAGGACTGACATCATTCCAGGGCGCTGCTCTGGGCCTGGCAATCAGCTCTCCCGTGTCCAGCCCCAAAATAACCCTGGGAAGCCACATGCCCGTTACGTAAACCATCCGGGAGAGCCGGCATGTGCCGGGAGTGCCCTCACCTGCACACCTTCCGCCTGGATTTCCCCCCTTTTGTGCCTTTTTAAGCCGCCTTCGCTGATTTTCTTGGCGTGCGAGGAGCGCTGGGAAAGGAGGGATGGGGAAGTGGCTTTCGCTGTGGAGGGGAGGACAAACACATCCCATCCACGATCAGCTGGGTGCCCTCCAGGGGAAGAGATCCTCAGAGGAATCCGAAAATGCATCAAATCCAGCACAACCAGCTCGGAATTCCTCCCACCCACGCAGCTGCTCCATGTCCCAGCTCAGACCTCTGAGCATCCCCGGGCCCCAAATCTGGCAACTCCTTCCCAGCCTGGTGCGGGTTCCCAACCCCCAGCTCCCGGCCGAGGGAGTGAGGGCAGAGAAGCACGGGAGGGGGATTTGGGTTGGGTTTTTAAGGCTGGAACTGGTTTTCTGGATTTTTTTCTCACTCTCTGCCCTGCACTGCTGCCAGCAGGTCTGTCCTGGTGTGGCAGCCGGTGGAATTCCCGAGCCATCCCAGGGTGATCCCACTGCTCCCCCAAAACACCCAGTGGGCACCACACAGCCTTTTTGGCAGAGTTTTGGCCTGAACACCTCTGCAGTGGGACCACCTGGTGCTGTGGCCTCACACTGTGTTCCCACCAAAGGGTTACTAAGGAGGAATTCACAGCTGGAGTGAACCTTCCCAGGCAAACCTGTTTTATAGGCCCCATTCCAGCCGGGAACGTTTGTTAACATTGTCTTTTTATGTAGCACTTTGGAAGAAAATGTGATTCCTGCTTTGGGCTGAGGTGAAGGATGGGATGAGCAGCAGCTGAGGGTGAATTTTGGTCAGAGCTGCTGAAGTCCTTCAGGTGACCTGGCTGGAAAATGGAAATGTGAGAATGGAGTAACAGGTCATCCATACAATTATTGGAATAAATTAATAAATATATTTGTAATAGGAGGGTGATGACCTGATGCCACCATGCCATCCAAGCATTGCCCCAGGGCAGTATCAGGAACCTGTTCAGACCCAGAAATAAATCCTAAATAATCCTGATTTCCTGTAGTAGCAGGCACACCTTAGCTGGTCCTTTTTGTGTTGTATTTTTGCCTTTTCAGGGGCCTCCTGCAGTAAGAGGGTGACAAACAGCACCTGGGAATCATGACTGGAAAGGTGGCAGAGGTGGACAGGGGAAGATAAAAACAGAGCACTGCAGGGATCTAGAGCATGGATTCCTCAGGGAGCGTTTTTGCTCTTTATTTTGAATAAAAAGCAATGCAGTTGGATGAGGTTTGCTCCAGGGTCTCTCCAGTTACCCCAGTGGCTGCCCAAGCCTTGCCCACCATCCCCAAGGCCCTGGCAGGAGGCGGGGGCATGGGTTAAACCCTCCTGCTCTGAGCCCTGGGCTCAGGTTTCCCATGGAAAGCACGTTACCTGCCCAGGAGAACTGGGATTGTGCAGGATTGGTGTTTGTTCCCAGCAATCCCATCCCTCTGCCTGTGTGGGACACACGTGTCACTGCCAGGGGCAGGGGAGGGAGAAGGGGCTCCAAAACTTTCTCATCTCTAAAGTCCTGATGTTTCCAGAACTGGCTGGAGAAATTCAGCACTTCCCAAGCAAGGCTTGGACACTTGGACAAGGGNTCATCATCCTCTTCATCATCATCATACTGGACTGGGAATCTCCTTCATGAAAGCCAGCTGTAACTCCCTGCACCTGCAGCAGCAAAAAGGAGGAGCCTGTGATTCCTTCCCTCTTGGAATGACTCCCTTCTTCCCTGCTGCTCTCCCACCCTGGCTGGTTTCTGTTTAAATCAGACCTGAGCTTTTATTCCAGGGTTTGTATACAGCAGCAGCCTCACCCCAGGGCTGGGGAACCAGGAGGTGTTTCCCTGGATGGGCATCAGCTCCGTGGGCGATGCCGGCCTGGATCGTGGCTGGAGCAACTTCCATGCAGAACTTCCCCCAAAGCTCTGAGGCATGAGTTGAACAATAAACCTGTTCCCCTGCATATATTTAACTTCATATGTATATATATATATATATATAAAAGATTTACATTCAGAAACAAAAAGTTCTCGAGAGCAATTGCTGCGAGGAACTAGAAGGCTCCAGGTGGGAACCGAGCGATATTCCTGGGGTTCTGGTGTTCTGCTCCTGTGCCTATTAATAATCCCCCGGAGTGAGTCATGTGGAGCTGCATTTATTCACTGAGCCGAGAGAGCTGCTCCCCGAAATAGCAGCTCTGTTTTTTTTATGATGCTGTAATGCCAGGACTGACATCATTCCAGGGCGCTGCTCTGGGCCTGGCAATCAGCTCTCCCGTGTCCAGCCCCAAAATAACCCTGGGAAGCCACATGCCCGTTACGTAAACCATCCGGGAGAGCCGGCATGTGCCGGGAGTGCCCTCACCTGCACACCTTCCGCCTGGATTTCCCCCCTTTTGTGCCTTTTTAAGCGGCCTTCGCTGATTTTCTTGGCGTGCGAGGAGCGCTGGGAAAGGAGGGATGGGGAAGTGGCTTTCGCTGTGGAGGGGAGGACAAACACATCCCATCCACGATCAGCTGGGTGCCCTCCAGGGGAAGAGATCCTCAGAGGAATCCGAAAATGCATCAAATCCAGCACAACCAGCTCGGAATTCCTCCCACCCACGCAGCTGCTCCATGTCCCAGCTCAGACCTCTGAGCATCCCCGGGCCCCAAATCTGGCAACTCCTTCCCAGCCTGGTGCGGGTTCCCAACCCCCAGCTCCCGGCCGAGGGAGTGAGGGCAGAGAAGCACGGGAGGGGGATTTGGGTTGGGTTTTTAAGGCTGGAACTGGTTTTCTGGATTTTTTTCTCACTCTCTGCCCTGCACTGCTGCCAGCAGGTCTGTCCTGGTGTGGCAGCCGGTGGAATTCCCGAGCCATCCCAGGGTGATCCCACTGCTCCCCCAAAACACCCAGTGGGCACCACACAGCCTTTTTGGCAGAGTTTTGGCCTGAACACCTCTGCAGTGGGACCACCTGGTGCTGTGGCCTCACACTGTGTTCCCACCAAAGGGTTACTAAGGAGGAATTCACAGCTGGAGTGAACCTTCCCAGGCAAACCTGTTTTATAGGCCCCATTCCAGCCGGGAACGTTTGTTAACATTGTCTTTTTATGTAGCACTTTGGAAGAAAATGTGATTCCTGCTTTGGGCTGAGGTGAAGGATGGGATGAGCAGCAGCTGAGGGTGAATTTTGGTCAGAGCTGCTGAAGTCCTTCAGGTGACCTGGCTGGAAAATGGAAATGTGAGAATGGAGTAACAGGTCATCCATACAATTATTGGAATAAATTAATAAATATATTTGTAATAGGAGGGTGATGACCTGATGCCACCATGCCATCCAAGCATTGCCCCAGGGCAGTATCAGGAACCTGTTCAGACCCAGAAATAAATCCTAAATAATCCTGATTTCCTGTAGTAGCAGGCACACCTTAGCTGGTCCTTTTTGTGTTGTATTTTTGCCTTTTCAGGGGCCTCCTGCAGTAAGAGGGTGACAAACAGCACCTGGGAATCATGACTGGAAAGGTGGCAGAGGTGGACAGGGGAAGATAAAAACAGAGCACTGCAGGGATCTAGAGCATGGATTCCTCAGGGAGCGTTTTTGCTCTTTATTTTGAATAAAAAGCAATGCAGTTGGATGAGGTTTGCTCCAGGGTCTCTCCAGTTACCCCAGTGGCTGCCCAAGCCTTGCCCACCATCCCCAAGGCCCTGGCAGGAGGCGGGGGCATGGGTTAAACCCTCCTGCTCTGAGCCCTGGGCTCAGGTTTCCCATGGAAAGCACGTTACCTGCCCAGGAGAACTGGGATTGTGCAGGATTGGTGTTTGTTCCCAGCAATCCCATCCCTCTGCCTGTGTGGGACACACGTGTCACTGCCAGGGGCAGGGGAGGGAGAAGGGGCTCCAAAACTTTCTCATCTCTAAAGTCCTGATGTTTCCAGAACTGGCTGGAGAAATTCAGCACTTCCCAAGCAAGGCTTGGACACTTGGACAAGGGCTTGAATTCTGGGCTCCTGATTTTGTTAATCCTAATTTAATTACCCTAATTGATTTTCTTAATCCTAACTTGCAGAGAGGAAAAGATGGGCGGAATAGAGGAGTTGGAGGACAGATGGTAACAGAGGAGGATGATGGAGTGCATTCCTCCACAACTTAAGAGTGGCCTGGGGTTGGGTTTTTTCAGTTCTAATGAAAGCAGGAGCAGTAAAATGAACTTTTGAAGATGTGTGTCCTGGATTTAAGAAATAAAATAATGCCCAAGTCAGAGAGAGGCTGAAATAGTACAATTAGCTCAGGTTGCTGAGAGCTTTTCCAGTCCACTCTCAATTTTAAGCTGAAAAGGTGTTTCAATGACAAAAGAATCTCTCTGGCTGTGCCAACCTGCCAGTGAAAATTGGAGGCTCCTCCAGGGTGGCAGCCACAGAAGCTGCTCCATCCCCCAGTGAAGCTCTGGGAATACTGGTGAGACTCCCAAGGAACTTGGTAAAAATCCCAGCAAAAAATTCAAAAGGAGCATCAGTTCAGCACAGCTGGACCAGAATATTTACACTTTATTCAATTTTTACAATCAGTTATAATCAAGTACACAATTATGTACACGGATTATGTACATTTTAGCCCAGACTTTTACATCACAGTACAGAGTTGCCCTTAGAAATATTGTACACACTTGTCACCAGAGAGTAAAACCCAACAACAGTTACAGCACCTGGTATTAGACATCTTTCCTAAGAAAATACAGGGCTGTAAATTGGGTTGGCTAAAAAAAAACCCAAAGAAACCTTATAAAACCTGAACAGACAATATTTCATTCACAGAATGGGTTGGTTTCCATGTCCTGACTGATGCCTGGTGCAATGTCCTGGTTTTTACCTCTCACCTCACACTTTTTGGTGCCTCCTCAGGTACACGCTGGCAGGAGGAGGAGAAGCAAAGCTGGGCTCATTCTGAAACTTCATTAAGAAACAATAAATGTAAACAATTAAGATCAAATGAGAAGTTAATTGGCTGATCTGAATTACATGGCATGGAGTAAGTGCTAGTTCCAGCTGTGAATCCTGAATTCCTGTGTTCAATACCATACAAATAAAAGCTATACACAAGGAAGTGATTACTGATTAAAGATGTATGGGCAACATTCCAGATGAAGGGAGCAGACTTCTGAAAACTTGGGAAGAACACTTACTCCCCTCTCCAAAGGATGTTTTGGATGAATACATTCTTTCTGGTTTTCATGACAGTAACAGAAAACTCAGTTATTTCCAGGATGATATGAACAGGTTCAACTAAACCCTCCTAAGGAAACACAAAGTGAAAAGAACCTGAATAAAACTCTTGCCCAATTTAATCCTCTTTCCCAAAAGGTCACCCTTTCCTGATTCAGTTCTGTAAACAAAGCTATGGCTCTTGTGATGGTTTCAAAGGGAAAGTGGAACTGAAACAAGACAAAACCAACCCCAAAGGAAGGAAGCAACAGTTATCTGAGGTAGGCCACCACCAAAATGCTGCATCCAATCCATAGGGAGTGCTGGGATCGTGGGAATCCCTTAAAAGGTGATGTCTGCAATAGGTGTGGAGAAAGCAGTGAAATAAAAATGAGCTGGTGATGGCAAGGAAAGTTAATATTTTCATAAAACTTGACACTACACCTAAATCTGCAAGTAAAAAACAGAAACTTTGAGCTGCTGCATTGACACAGAAATTGATAGAGAGATAAAAATAACTGTCACCAAAAGAGCTCCCAGGAATGAGGAGGATGTCCATATCCAAGGGAACAGAACTGCTCCTTTGTGGCACTGAGCACTGACAGGTCAAAGGAATTCTGAGGCAAAGCCTTGGATCTGCACCTGATGGGTTTGATCCTGCTCAGGTCACCTGGAGCCCGGGCACTGCCAAGGAACCAAGGACACTCCCAAGGCTCCCACAGTGCTCCACATGGAGAAAATGGAAATAAAAACGTGTCCAACTGAGAAAGCCCGGCTGCCTCAAGCCCCACTCCCCATCCCAAACCTCCAGGGTTATTTGTGAAAAGGAATCACAACTACATTTGGAATTTCAAAGGACACTTTTTCACTATTCCACTGCTGCTCCATTCCCTCCTCAGCTCCCTCCCACCCTGGAGAATTGGATATTTGGAAGGACTGCCGTGCTCCCAAAAGCTGCCTGTGCATTTGGAGACTCCTGAAAGCAAGTGTGGCTTGGATACATGGACACAACCTTGCCTGGGATTGCTGTAAATACAGACACTATGGCTCTGCTCACCGACAGTTGCATATCTAGCACAGAGAATTCTACCAGCTAAACCCAAGGTGCAGTTCAGAGTGGGGCTTTCTTGTTCCTTTAGTTCCATTGTAACACTTTCATTGTCAGCCTGGTGCAGCACAGAGGCAGTGTGCATTTAACCTTTGATATGAAACAACTCTCTCAACCACAAGTCACTAAAAGCATTGATATGAATCAAGTTAATTAGTTTTTGGCAGTTTCTTTGGACACAGTCAAAATGTCTCTATGTTGTTTAAACTTCCCCATTTCTATTTAAATCATTTTCCATCCTGGGGGTAACAAGTGAGGACTCCCACTTACCTGTAACAAACCCCAGACCTGGAATAACACACCTGGACTCAGAGCTATTGACCCAACAGGGCAAACTGTTGCCCTTCCCTACTGGCCCCGGCATACAAAATGAACAAAGTCAAGCTGTCAGAAATCAAACTTGTAGTAAAAGGAAGGTTTTGTTACAGCTCTTTGTCCTTTTCAGTTTAAATTCTGAATCTCAGGGTCAATTTGCGTTTTTCAGCCCAGGAGGCCAAAGGAAATACCTGGGACTCAACACCTGCCTTGGCCACTTTGCCTCAACCTTGAGCTTTTCCTTCCCACTCCTTTTCCTGGTGGACCTGGCTCAGAGTTCCTGATGGAACCTGCTCCCACACTGCCTTTGGTTGGGACAGTTTCTCCAGCTGAAGTGGAGCAGAAGGGAAACCTCACATGGCACCGTGGTCCTTGGTGGTGGCAGGGGAGGGGGTTGGGCAGCACTGCTGTGTCTGAGGTGTCAGCACAGACCACCCTGCTCCCAGCGGTGCCAGGGACAACTGGGAGCAGTGTCACCTGCTGCTGGAACACACACGTGCTCAGGAGGTGACCCCCAGCCTGCCAGTGCTCCCACCCATAACCATTCCTGCTTTGTCACCCCACTGTGCTCAACTCCTGCTTTCCAGAGCCCAAGGGAGCCTGGAATGCACAAGTTGGGCTCCTGCCCTGATTGGGATCCAGCACTAGCTGTGGGGCCACACAAAGGCTTGGATTGCACATTCCCATTTTGAACCAGGAGAAATTAAGCCACCACCAGGAGCGTGTGCTGGATTTCTGTGGTGGCTCCCAGGTGATACCTGGCTGCTCCTCACAACACTGAGTTTGTTTGCTGGGGTATCAGGGCCTCACTTCTACCCAAAGAGGTCTCCACTTGTTTATTAACAAATAAGCTACTAGTACAAGTCATAGCTCATCCTTCTCCATCATTTCAAATGCTTCTATATCTTCATTCCAGTCTGCTAATATGGACTCCATGGGCTGGACGTTACTATCCCAGTTAGCTTTGGAGCTGGGCTCTGTCTCTTGTTCCTGAGGCTGGTCATCCCCTGAGGGACATGCTGGCTCTGGAGCACCGGCCTCCTCGGTCCCAGGGGTGTGGGGATCCTGACTGGAAGTGGGAACACTGGCACTGGCTGTGTCAGTAACATGAGAGCCTTCTGCTGCTCCCTGGGGCTCCTCAGTGACTGCACCAACATCCTGAGATCCTGAAGGAGATTCATCTGAATTCTGTTTATGGGAATCGTTTTCAGATAATTTCTGGTCCATATTCTCCATTTCCAAGTCTTTGGGAGGGAAGGGAAAAAAAATGAATTAAAACCACCATAGGAATGCAGCACTTCATTATGTATTTCAAAACCAGGGTCACTTCCCTTGGTCTTATTTCAGCAAGTGCAGACTTTCCAATGATATGAAAATTTAATGTTACTAAGGAACGTATTTTTACAAGGAGAGGGGAGGAATTTAAACCCATTTTAAATGAGGGCAAACAATACACTGAGGCTCATTTTGGTTCCTCGAACTTCAGGAGTGACTTGAGGGTCAGAGCCAATTACCCTCTCTCAGTCAAACACCCGGGGCCTGCCCTGAACTTTAATACTGGATTTTAAAGCACTCCCAGATCCACCAGGATCCCACACTTGAGCAAGGCAGACTTGGGCAGGTCTCCAAGTTTAGTGAGCTGTGCATTTAAGAGCCAAGGGCTGAGCTCCCTCATCCCCCCCTCCAAGCAGCACACACATCCCCAGTCCTGGTTCAGCTCTCCAGCAGCTGCCCACTGTGACCAGGCCCTGTTCTCTGGAGTTTGATGTCTGTGGCTACAACACTGACACCCCAGGAATTGTAGGAAATTCAACTACAAATGCCATTTGTGACATGGGATACTTACTGCTATCAATAATGTAGTTTGGAATCATTTTACCTTTAAAGATTGTTGCTGGGATTCCCAAGGGAAGCACGAGGAGGGGGGGAAGAAGCACACATGGATTACAAATTCTCACAGGCACAGCTCCCTTGTATTTAGCATTTTGTCAGAGCACTTGAGCACAGTCACACACACGAGGGGTTGTAAGTAGGAACAAACAACCACGTTTCAGCCCATCACCTTTGCAAATGTGGACATAAATCTGTCACTGATTTCCCAGAGTTCCTTCTCTCACCTTCTCTGCTTGGACACAACAGTGCAAGAGGAAAATCTGGACTTTTCTGCCATATTCGAACATTTCAACTGGGAATGTATTAGCTTGCAATTTTCTTGTTTTATACAAGAAAACCCACAAAACATCTGAGGTCAGCAGCCTTATTTCTCATGATAACCACTTCTCCTTACACAGGCAAAGTAGCTCTAACACTTGTCTCTCTCCTTTTGGGGACCAGGAATGTCACTGGGGAGCCTGGTATTTTCAATGTAGGGCACTGGAAACACTTACACTGTTCCTGATGCCACTTCAAAGCAGATGATGACAAAAAGGGTTCAAAAGGAACCCAAAAAAGCTGTGTTTTCTCATTAGTGCAAGTGACATTTAAGTTAAGAACAGCATTTCTGGTTATTAATTTGTGGGAGGAGTGGACAATGATACACCCCAGGTAATGGCTTTGTTAATAAAGAACTAATTCCAATGTCAAACAGAGAACTTTGGGCAGCAGCACAAATTATTGTACATTTCCCATTGCAGATGGAAGGTGAATTTCTATAAATCCCCTGTGCTACAACCTTACCTCTGTCTTTTGCTTTATCAGAGAGCAGCACCTCCACAGCCTCGTACTCCCGGATTGCATCCAGGATAATGTTTCCTTCCTTGTTGAAGAGGAAGAGCATGGGAATTGTGATATCATCTGTGTTCTTTCCATCCCCAGCCATTTGGAAAAGAGGAGCTGTGTCACTGCTGCTGCCCTCATTGTCATCTGGCACACCAAAGGAAAGGCAAACTTCCTGTTAGATAAACCTGCAGCTCTGGGCTCTTGGCACCACTTCCTGCTGCCCCGGCAAAACATTCCCTGGGAAAAGCAAAACCCCAACTTGTGTGCTTGTTTTCCTTCCCATTTTTCAGTTCTATCCCCATTCTTGCTCTGTGATCCTTAAAATAACAACTTTTAATCTGCAAAACCAGGGACAAATCCCCCATCCCAGTTTGTTTTGCTGCACTTTCTTCACTGAGCCAAACCCAGAACATCATCTGAGAGCCCAGGATCTGTGCTGGAGTATTAGCAGCTTCCTTGTATTTTCCAATCTGCAGAATCAGGTTCAATGGACACAACTGAAGAATTTTATTTACCTATAACAATGCCTCCTATGGCTCCAGCTTTCTGAATGTTTCGTGCCTTTTCAGCAAACATGCATTGGCCTCTCTGCATCAGAGCAATTTTCTCTTTCACTGCCTCAGGATTAGTGATCTCTGAGCATCCATTATATGGCTTAATGGTTGCAACAAATCCTCTTGTCTGTTTGGAAAAAAGCAAAAATAAAAAGAGAATTAGGTTAGAGAGCAGTAGGTTTGAGCCTGTAAAAGATTCCCAGGTATTTTTGTTTCTTCAGTTAATCTAATGCATTTAGTTCTGCCTTCTGTCAGTGCAGGTAAACTATCCCCTGAACCTGGAGTTCCAAGGGGCAAAGAATGCCTGAGAGAAAATTCCCAAATTCTGTGTATTTTGTCTACACCTGTGAAGTTTCTCCAGGAATTTTTCTGCTGTGACCTGCTGGTCTGGCAAACTCCTCTGTGGAGCTGCAAACTGCCCAGCTGAAGCCATCAGGTTTCCCTGCTGCTTTCCAAAGGGAACACTGGCTCTGTGGTATTTTCTTCTTCTACCTACATACAGCCTTTGAGGAGAGCTTGTGTAGGAACAGCATCCTCTAACCCTAAAGGGCTTCTGCAGCTCATGGCTCCCCTCAAACCAGCATCTCTTTAGCCTTGTGCTGCAGCTTGTACGAATTTGTTTCAGGAATCATCATTTTAAACCCTAAGCCATGAGTGCTGGCTCAGGAGCAGAGCACAGATAAGCCACTCACCTGTCACTGCTGTCACTGTCATTGTCACTGCTGGGCATTTTAACAGCTGTGATTAATTGCTCACTCCCTACCTGGCTGCCCTGAAATACTCCCAGTGCTGTGAAAGTGAGGCTCATGCAACCAGGGAAGGAAGAGCTCCCCCACACACCCCGTGTACCCCTGCTTTGTGTTTGGATAAGTCCATCCCAAACTGGGCTGGCCCAGCAGTCAGCACCACTCTGCCAAAGAAGGGATGGGAAACAATCTGAACAGCACGAGGAGGGAGCTGCTGCTCCTTCTGCTGCTGACTGGAGAGTTCAATCATCTCCTGCATGAAGCGTAAGCCATCCTCAGCATCCAGGGAACTTGCTGCCTGCGGAGCAGAGAATCCATGAACAGCTTTATGAAATGTCTGAGAAACCTGGGGGAAAGGAAATTGAAGTTGTGTTTGCTTGGATCACTGCTACAGAGACTTTCAGGTACAGAGTGGATCCTTGCTGCCACTCATTCATCACTGCAAATAAGGTTTGGCACCCGAGCCACCAAGGAGACTAAAAACTCAGACATATATAGATGTGCTAATTAAATGGAAGCTCTCACACTGAAAGCAGTGCTTTCAGGTAAGTGCTGTTGGCTGCATCACTTTACCACGAACAGCCTCCATGCAATTTACTGCAAGATTAGTTAAAAGTCTTGCTGAGGTCAAATATTAACAAGCATCAGGCTGCTAAACAGAGCTGCATTCCCAGCTCATGTGCCTGCTCCTCCAGAGGGTGGCTGCCCCTCCTCAGGCTCCTGCTGGCAGGATCTGGCTGAAATGTCTAAACCCAAGTGCTACCAGGCCTTACCTGCACTGCATGCTGCACTAACTGTACTCTGCCATCCTTCAGATGGATCAAACTGACTCCCATCTTCTTCAGGATCTCCAAGTGCTCAGGATTACTGGCCATGAAATCTCTGGCTCTCAGTGGTGGTTTTGGTCCACTTCCCAAACTCTCCTCTCTGCCAGAAGATATCAGAGATCAAAGCTTTAAAAACCAGGTTAATCTTAAAACAGGACTCTCACGTTATCCCTACCAGCACAAGATTAGAATTCTTTGGAGTAACAGAGTAGAATGGCACTTCTCAATCCAGCTCTCTTTTTGAAAAAGTTGTCAATATTATAATATTATAATTTTATAGTGCAAAACCCACCCTACAATACTGATAACAAAACTGCCATACGCTCTCATTTTTAAACAGTCTGCATTATTCTAATACCAATTAAACCCAGCCTTCCTCACACAGTTGCTACTCAGTTTTACTCATGAGGTATGAAAATAAGAGGTGGTCAGAAAGACAAACCTCCTCAGCTTTAAAAGCCCTAAATTCCTCAGGACAGGTGTAGTTATATAGGGCAGCAGGATTTGCTTTACAAAGAGTTGCAGAACTGTTCAAGAGACTACAGAAATTGGTTTTACAAACCAGAGACACATCCTTCCTGCAGTACTCCAAGTGGAAATTGTAGCCCAGGTATGTGGCTCATTAAGCTCCTTGTGCTTTGAAAGACTTGCTGATTCCTGCTGGGAATGAACTAAGTCTTGCTGATGATGCCAGAGAAAACACAGCTCATTTTTCCTGTAACCAGGAATCCATTCCCAAAGGATTGCAAGCTCAAGCAGAATAAGCTCCAGTGCCCCTCGTATTTCTCCTTCCATGCCTAAAGACCCTATTCCATCACTCCTGTGCTAACAACAGACAGAAAACATTCATCTTACACTCTGGAAATACCCCTGGGACAGCTCTTATCCACCACATTTTTCAGAGGTTCCCGAATACTCTGAGCAAACATGGGATCATTTGGGAAGAGAATCTGGGTGTTGGGACAGGTCCAGTCAAAGTTGCTGTCGTCCAGCTCTGTGTACTCTGTACTCTGAAACAGGAGAGAAACGTCAATAAAACACAGGTTACATTTCTGTGGTCTCATCTGACACCCGTGTACACCCTGGGTCAGCCCTGTTTGTGGCACCAAAAATGTCCCATCTTCTCCTGTGCACCAAGGATTCTCCTCCAGGAGCCACACAGACCTACATGTCTGAACTATAAATAATGCAAACAATTCCTATTTTCAGCAAAGCTGACAAAGTGAACATTTGCCCAAATTGCTGGTTTGTAACATGTGAAACCACGTGGAACATGGCTGGTGGTTTGGAGCCAGATTTAGCCTGTCCTCAGCTTTGCAAAAAACTGCTTAGATAACCAAGTTCATCTTCTCACCCAGAAAAATTAATGTAGTATTTATCTATTTGGAGAAAAACCCCACCCCTCCTGCTTGCAACATATGAAAAATCAAGTATTTAAAGGCTCCCTTTAAACTCAGTTTCCAGGGATAGTAAAACATGACCTTTCCTGTCCATGGAACAAACACAAACAGGATGTTGAGTTGATACTACAACTCTCTCACACACAGTTTGTCTCCACAGCACTGTTTATGTTAAAAGTAATTCACACATTCCATGCATTCACATAAAATTCCATAAAAGAGTAACACATCCAGCATCACAGCCTTTTACCCATTTCACACCATTTGCAATGGATTTTTCCCTCTTGTATTATGCCCATTAAAGAGCTTAAGAAAACTGCATTTCAACAGTTTACCTTCTTTATTGGCCTTTTATTCATGTGTGTGGTTCTCAAGAGAACATCTTAAGTTAGGCCAGCACTTCCTGTGGGATGAGGATCTTGCCTCAAAATGATCAAATTCTTAGATTTGGAACAAAAGTTATATAAAATGCAGCTGGACAGTTTAAAAACCAGCTTCCGTTTGCAAAACTCAAAGGCAAAAGATGATAAATTTCATACAGTGTTAGACATTAAGAGCAAATGATGCAATATTTGTCACTGCCCATAAAAGAGTTCTAGGATTTCTGCAGGACACAACATAAGCCTTTTGCTGTGATCCAGGCATTATCGTAAAACTCTTAGTATAAAAGTTAAAATAGAGGCACAAATCAGGGAATTTATGTCCTTGGTGTCTCAGACACTGCAGTTGCCCATGCATTTCTTTTACTTGCCAATAGAACTACTACCTTAAACATAAATGATATCACCTTATTGGCCACAAAACCACAAAAGATAATATTTGTGATGCTCTATGGCACTGTTGTATTGCTACAGGTTATTTTGGAAGGTTAAATAATTTCTAAACCCATAAGTGTTCTCACATTTACACAATAGGTTCTTATGGCATGAATTAAAATAATGAAATAAATTGTATCTGTATCTCAAAATAACTTTGAAGCTGTCTCAAAAAACCTTTCCAAATTTGCCAAGGGTTCATGCAGCAAAATAAAACAACAAAAACCTTTTTAAGTCTTGCTAATATTCCACAGGGGTTTTTTTTCCTAAATTTTTTCTTCCATTTCCCCTCAAAAAAAAGGAACTGCTTCCAAGCACCACTGAAAGGGATTTGCGTTTGAGGTGTTACATACTGTATTTTTTTTTGAGATGGTTTGGTTTGTAGTGGAGAGCCAGAGTGGTAACAGATGAGCTTCTGTAGTGAAGATATAATCTTCTATGTCAAAAATCATGTCTTCCTTATCAGCAAACAGCAGGTAAAGATATTTAAACATCTCAGCCAGAAAGAAGGAGTCCATTCTGTGGGGAAAGAACAAGTGGGTGTCCTTTAGGGAAGTCTCCTTAGTTCTAAAATATCAATAAAAGAAATACTCCTATTGCTCCATCTCTGAAGGCTTCAGGATTGTTATTCTGAACAGAACTCCATCAGCATTTCTTCCACTTGGAAGAAACTGTTTGGAGGAAATGATTCAGCATGTTCAGTGCAAAAGAGAATTACAGAAAAAACAAATGAATCTCCTTACAAACTTAAATTTGAAGTGTATTTTGTTTGAAAGTAATTCATCCATTGCTCTGAGACAAATGAAACATTATTAAACTAAAAATATTCCCATGGAACACACCATAAAACTATTGGAACAGTAGACTATGACAAATGGGTAATTTCAGACCTGGTTATCAAACTGAAGACAGACAGCTCCTCAGAACTCAATTAATTCAATTACAGAGATGGGGTAATTGGATTTTTGGTGAGAACTTTTACCTGTCTTCATGGCTTCCTGTCCGAACATCCTTCATTGCAGCAAAGCCACAAGGAACTCTGGCATATTTGTTCAAGTTCTCAATGAGGGTTTTTCCTACTTCCAGGTAGTAAGGGTCTCCAGTAGCCTGGAAAAGAGTCCCATTCATTAATAGTAATAGTGCTAAAGACCCCCAACAGAGATTCAGAGACACTGCTGCTTTTTCTGCATATGCAGGTAAGCAGATGGAAATACGGGAACATAAATATTCTCTTGGTCTCTGAGATGCCCCTTAAAAAGAGACCAGCAGCACCTAAATACCTTTAAAAATGCGGGTCTTTGTCACTTAGCAGTTTCCTTTCTCATGCTGGAGACAGAACCCAAAACCCCCAGAACAACCTGTGACCAGCACTGTACCTTGTACAAGAAGTAAGTGCTTTCAGCAAATTCAGGCCTGAGAGGATGCTGAGCCCAGTGAACTCTGAAGTCTGTTGTGAAAGCCTGGGGGTGAAAAAGGACACCAAAATTGATGCCAGAGTGAAAAGGAGACCCAGGTTTAGTCTGACTCCTTTGTTAGCTGTGGAACCACCCAAGCCTTGATAAACAGCATTTCTGCAAACATTCCTACACCTGACATCCAGTGCATTGAAGTGTCATTTTGAACTGACAGATGGTTAAACAGCTGTTTCTAAATTAATATCACAGCCTACAAGTCAGGTATCTCAAAATCTCCTGTGTGTTCACTCTGAATATGAGCCACTCTTGTCATATATTCACTCCTACTTCACAAAAAGCTTTAAACTGTGTCTTTTCTAAAGGGTGAAATAAAACCAACTGCCCTCTCAAAGTTTTCTTCATAAAACACAAAAAAAGACCCAACCCAAAAAACCCACACGGGGCCAAATCAGTCCATTTTAAAAGCACTCAAAAAAAATTCACTCAGTGCTTAAAGAGCATTCTCTGATCTCAATAACCACATTAGGTGAATGTGAAGTTAATTAAAATGTTCTCTGGCAGAAATAAGCTTACACCTGAGGAAAGGCAGAATTAAAGCTGCAGCAGAAGCTCTCTCACACATTCTGGGTCATCACTTCAGCAGGTAAACAAGCTTTTCTGGGCAGGATTCACTTGCTCAAAGACCTGCAGCAGCTGCAGGAAGTTTGTGGACTGACTTTCAAGGACATTATGCAAAATTCCAGGACATTCTCTCAGAGCAATTCAGTCTTTAGGTCCCCTCCTTGAGTTAGTAAAGATCACTGTGCTATTTAGTATTAACATTATTATATTACTAAGCACCACTACATGTGATTAGACAAGTTTTGCATAATGAAGTGAGTCAAGGTCAAGTTTGAAAGACTGAAATATAAAGTCTAAGCAATTGTTAATAGCAGCAGCTTTCCATTATTGTGTTAATTACAGCACAACTAGAGGAAAAATATTTCATATGAGAACACAGAACTGCAAACCACACAGGAATGCTGTGGAAACGAGCCTTTGGTTTTAATAACACATGCACCTACTGGTTTTTCAAATCTGAGACTGCTCAAATTCAGGTAAAAATCAGTTTACGCAAGCAAAAAACTCTGACCTTACCTCTGGAAGAAAATTATGCTTTTTTATAACCTGATACAGCATCTCATGAGTTTCAATTGCAGGTCTGATATCACCCTTCAACACCTAAAATTAGATAACAACATTAACTCAGCAAGCACAGAACAGCATTCCACATTGAGCACACTCACTGTGTAGAGCTACAAACCACCACGTACTGTAATTCTCACTCCCTTTCAGTGTAAGCCACAAATATTCCATGAGAGCTTTTTAAACCAAATCAGTGAACACATGAAGACTGTTGCCCATTTAGACAAAGATCTCTGTCACTTAGAGAACTGGGGTGGAAATGTGATTTAGTGTTTTAAAGATGTAAATGGCACACAAACTAGAAAATTTGGCACTAAACTTCTAAAAAAGCAGCTTAATTTGAGTGTCTTCATGACTAGGAGGGGAGAAAGCAGATTCTGTGGACATTCTTTTCTTGATACTCAACATGGCCAGAAAGGCATCACAGCAATGAAGTGACAAGGAGGAAATCATGGAATCACAGGAAGGCTTGGATTGGAAGGGCCCTTAAAGCCCATCCAGTGTCACCCCTGCCATGGGCAGGGACACCTTCCACTATCCCAGGTTGCTCCAACCTGGCCTTGGACACTTCCAGGGATCCTCACCCAGTATTTCTGAAAATCACATTCCTAAGCTTGACCTGAACATTATATATCCAGCCCAGCTAATCATTTACCTGTTATTAAACCCTCTGTACATGGGCTTTGGAGCTCACCTGCAATCCAGGGAAGAAAGCAAGCAGGGAATCCATCCAGGTCCGAGCGTTTAGCATTGGTTTATGGATATGGACATCAAGGAGAAGGGGTGGTTGGCTGATGTACCTCATTATGGCATCGTAGTGCTGCCAAACAGGAGGTGGGGTTATCAGTACAGCTCCCAACAGACACACATCACCAGACTGGCTTACACTTCCAGGGAAGAACCAGTACCTACATTCCCAATTATCAGCACAGTAGTTTCTAATTTTGCAAACTAAAACGTGTAGGAAATCCTGGAAATCTCCATGGTATCACACATGCCAAAATTAGCCCATTTTCCAAGGAATACACATATCCAAAGTGTATTCAGCAGCCATGTGATAAACAAGGACTGTCACAGCCAGGGCACATTTGTTTGGGCTGAATTTTTAAGCCCACCCTAAACAAAGCTGACATTGAATTCAAAGAGAATTCTCAACCAAATGACCTCAGAAGGAAAAGGAGGGAAAAAACCCAACAAAGCAGCTGGACTTGATGGCTCAGAACTTTAAAACCCATGAGCTCACATGTCACCTTGTGACTTCCAATCCCATATTCCCCAAGGAAAAAGCCTTTCTGCATTTCTGAAGGTGCAATGAGCCAAACTGAGAGACTTAATAAGTGTAATTCAAGGAAAACAGAACAATGGTGGCTGTACATAGGAACACGAAATTGCACCTCAAGTGTTACAACAGGCATTTAGCCATTGAATTTCTCCAATTTTAATGTGAGAAATGTGTGATATAAAATCATTTTACAATCTAAGGCAGTTTTAAAAAGCATAATTTAAGGATGTTGCTATTTTCAAAAGAAACAATACTTTTATGAAAGAATAATGATGCTGACAAAGCACAGCAATCACATGAATTCAGTAATCCAAGTGTTTTCCAGGTTGTATCCTAGGCCTGAGGATCTGCAGTGCAAAGCAACATCCAGACTTGGGTTTTCAGATCCTTTTGGGTGCTGCAGGACACAAGTTGTACCCTTACACTGTTTTACAGAAACATTTGCAGCACTACACTCTCCAGGGTGATCCTGAAACAGAGCTTCTCCTGTACTGGAAACATGAAGAAAGGTCTAGAAGGTTCTGATTTTTATTGGATGGGGTTAAAGTAACTGCTCAGGTGACAGCTGATCACCCAAGATTAGCAAAAACTCATGGGAAAAAGAGCTGGCACTAAACACAGCAGAAGTCACAGGAATTCTGCTGAGGATCTCCTCCCAGGCTGCTCAGGCCAATAGCTGACAACACAATTCATCCCGAAGCTGTTTTACAGAAACCCAAACCTGAGTAAGGTGTTAACTTACCGTGTTAAATCTTTCCAGGAAACTGTCATCTCCCAGCAAGACATAGGCTTTTAATAAATATTCATAATAGGAATCTATCCCTGCTCCAACTCCACTATCTAGAGACAAGAGAAAATGGAAAGGTGGGTTTACTTTACGTAGATATAGGGGTATGTTCCATATTTTCCATTTTGATTTTAAAGGCTCCTCCAGTAACAGGAAAAGCCTCCTCTCAGAAGAATTAAGGCACAGGTGGATGCAGGGACACAATGCTGTGTATCCAAGGCAAAGGCTTTGCAATCCCAGTGCACACAATAACAGGGACATGCACTGAAGCCAGTTGTTTCACTCCTTCACAGGAAATCCTTTCCCCACTCCTATTTATATTTTATCTATGTATTTATAGCAAAACCTCTGAAAATTTATCCCAAGGCATTCCCCCCTCAGTATTAAATTAAATCAAGGAGCACTTTGCAATGAATAAAACTAACTTCTCTTCCAAAACACCCTTCAGATCCAAGCCAGGCTTTGGTGTAGCAGCTTATCCAGCACTGCAATGATGTAACTCCACTTGCCAATGCCATAAAAAGAGTTTTATTTAGGGGAGATAAGTGTCCTGGGGGGTGTGAGGGGTTTTTCCTTGTCCCAATCCCCCTGTGGCCCCTGCTCCTGAGGCACAGCAGCACCCACCTTTCCGGACCCAGTCTCCAGTGTGAATGTTAATGGTAACTCCCACTAAGTTGCTGCTGCGCTGCCTCTTCTCCCAGATGAAATCCAGAGCTTTGCGGGCATATTCCTGCAACAACCACAAAGGCAGTTAGAGAAACACACACAAAGATTGGTGTTCTTTTGTCTCCTGAAATTAAGACGAGAGGAAGGAATAAAGTGTTTCATACCCGGCAATTATAATAATAGCACAATATTCAGCCCACGTTTGATATAGTTATTTAATTGCTGATTAGAAAGATGGTGCTTGGTTCCACAACTACATGCAAATACACAAGTCAAACATCCTTCTGCATGGATTTCCTACTCTAAAATGATGGGATAGTGTAACCTAATGAAAATATTTCAAGAAATATAAAATCCTTACAGTTAAAGTCCCTGTATTTTTTCAGGCATCTCAGGGCGGAGCAGCAGCCCCTGTTCATTCCTATTGTCATTATACACATTCTTTATATGCACAAATTTAACATCTACTCAACTAAAATGACTTCAAACACCAAACACGCATGGGATTTCTGGGGGCCCAGCTTTGCTTCCACTGGGATCCATGACAGGAAATGAAATAACAGGCACATCATGAAAGACTTAAAAAAACTCTAATCTGAAAAAGACGTTGTCTCTTTTTTATCAGATGGAGGTTGTATCAGACACCTGCAAGCATTTTCTTTCACCTTTCAGCTGATAATATACCCTTTGGCAGGTCTTGCACAGGTTCAGTGACACTACAAGAGTGTGGGTTTTATTTATTTTATTTTTAAGCTGCACTTCAAGGACCAAGCATCTCATTTTTGTTCTTACTAGTCCTGATCCCTTTGCCCAAAAACTCTGCAAGCATTGCCCCTTAGCTATTCTCCACTATTTGTTTGCTTCTGTACTACTGTCATTACTTGAAAGCAAAATTATTTCCTTTGATTTACAAAATAATTTAAAAATCACACCTTAGAAGAAAGCCCATAACCACAACAAATGTGAGGACACACAGGTTTTTTGTGCAGAACAGCTAAGACAGACATTCATTTCATGACCTCAACATTACAGAAATGTAACTGAACACTAAAGAATACCCATTAAAAAAAAATAAGGTAACATTGAAAGCAAACCTCAAATACAGATGTTCCTGTGAATCTGCTTAAAGCTGCGAACTCCAGGATCAAGGTACCAGCACAAGCTGTACAGGTATCAGTTTCTGTTCCTGTTCTTGCCTCTGGATGTCTCACACCAAATTTTAAGTTAACCTAGAGAAAAGTAGAGATGCCCATCTTTATTTTTACTAGCTGGAAGAATTCACATTCTTGTGATTGTACAGCTTTTTCTAAGGACAAGAAAAAAACCCACACAGCCCTCGCCAGTCTTGCTCTGCGTTTACCATCATACTAACTCAGACATGCCCGGAAAATTAACCAGAAGTTCCCAAAACACTCCACCCTCCCAAACAAGGACCTGCTGCCTGGTTCTCTAATGTTTGAATAAGAGAAACCCCCTGGAAATCTAATTCTGGCAATTCATTTACCAGCAAATCAGGAACTTGGAGCACCACAAGTGCTCTTGGGAATTAAGCTCTGTAAATATCCCACTACTCCTGAGAAGACCTGGAATTTCTCAGCTGTCCACTTCACAAATACAAAAATGATTTTGGAAACAGAGATGAAACCAAAACAACATTTAGGGAAAGCAGAGAACTTACCCTTGGATAAGGGAGACCACTCGTGGTGTTAAAGGCAGGTAAAAGCTTGTAGCCCAGTTCCTTTGCCATGTGCAGGAGTTCACCATTGTACCACTGCATATGTTCCCCTTTGTCTTTCAGCATTATTGCCACTGAATGCCCACCTAGGAGACCTCTAAACACAAACAAATTACCCCCATCTCACCAGGTGTGCTCAGCTGTACAGCAAAGCAAAGATTCCTGCAGTTTACTGGCCATGGACACAACTGTGCTGCATTCACACAGCCCCGCTGTTGAGACTGCTGATGAATTCCCACTGTAATCAACATCAGTGTTTTGGAAGCCATTCTTACTGTTTATCAATCCTAAACTGCAGGGAATCACTGCTCCATCATATTAGTCAGGAATAACCACCACCACCTCTACAACTGCATATAACAGCTTAGAATTATGTGCTCTGATCCTTGCCCTGAGCACCAGAGGACTGAAATAATCCATTAGCCCAAGTGTTGAGATCAGTTAAATCAAGTATTGGACAGAGTCACTTGTAAGGACATTTACCTAAAGCCCACCTTGTTAAGAGATCTGAAATAAAAGTTACTCACCCAAGGACTCTTATGTTTGTTTCAAAGACAGACACAACTATGTCATTATCTAAATTAACATCCTTTATTACTTTTTTTACAGCCTCTTCAAACTCTTTGGTTTTATTTAACACCTGGAACACAAAGGGAAGGAAGTGTTAAGTTCCAGCACAGCTGACACAGTCACAGGGTATTTGTATATCTTTTAGTGCACATAAATTCATCCACCAAACACGTATATAAAGTTATAACCATAAATTGATCAGTGGTATAAGGGGTGTCCACCAGTAACTCAGCATGTTACTTTAGGCTATAAAATGAGAAGTAAATCACATATTTTGTGTGAACTTAGAGCCCAAGAAAAGCAAGGTAAGTTGTAGTTTTCTTTTTACAACCAACTTCACTGCACTTACAAGCAACAGTCACTTCAACCAGAGCCACAGGTCAATGACCAAGAAAAAGAAATCTAAAAACAAGGCTGAGATCCAAAAGACAACCTTTTTGTTTTATCAAAGTTTATCAATAGATGAAACTTACCACAAGAGTGTCCAAGGTATCAATCAAGGTCAGTGAAAACCTAGGAAAGAAAATTTAAAACAGATTTACTACAGACCTGCATGTGGAGAAACTAAATCATTTTTGATAGCAACCAATATTGTGGAAGAAACTAAATCCTCACAGACTGTAAAAAAATCAGTTGTACAGAATAATTTTAATATCAAAAGACCTTTCTAAGTTTCTTCTCTTGATTAGTGACCAGAGTAGGAGCTGACTGAAAGAATCTATAATTACAGACACCTTTATTTACTGCCAAGCTTTCTATCTTCTTGTAAGCAAGTTTAATTTTTATTAATAGTCTCAAATCAAACCTAGTAAGAAACCCAGCAAAATGGTTTGAAGTCTTCTGTCAACGTTTGTTCTACTTTGTTTTTCAAAAAAAGGAAGAATGTTGAGATCAAACTAAGAGAATGTTGAGATCCAAGCTAAATTTCTCCTACCAGCAACTGTTCCAACAGCAGCAAGGGCCAAGCTTCAAATAAAGAACTACTTCATTTACCTTAAAATAAAGAACTAATTTAGCAGTGTCCCAGGCCACGTTGGAGGGGTTGGAGTGACTGGGATAGTGGAAAGTGTCCCTGTCCATGGCAGGGGGTGGGACTTGAGGTCTTTAAGGTCTCTTCCAATCCAAACCATTTATGATTCCATGATTATTCCATAAAAAGAGAACATCAAGTCAGATCCATGTGGTTTCAAACCTGACTAACCCTCTTCTGCTGAGGGACACTGAGCAGTGACACCAATAAATAAAACAATCAACTATTTGTAATTAATTATTTCCTCTACAAGCTGCACACACACAAAGTAATCAATTACAATCACACTTGGAGTAAGTCAAGTTTGTCTTTGTTACATTTAACATGGAGAAAAACAGTCCTTAAGTCTACATTTTTCTGGCCAAAAGACCAGTACTTTCTATTATAAGCTACCTGAAAATAAAAGAATCGAAAGTAATTCCATGTCTGAAATAACGTTTGATGCTTTGGCAAAGCCCTTGGGCTACCATACACATGATAATCACTTGACTATTTCTTTACAAATAACTTTAAAAAAGCATTTTAAATATCACTTACAAGGCCAGCATCATGGATAACAGTTTATTGTTCAGCTGATAATTAACCCTTAGACCTCTATTACTAATATGATCATTGTCAGCTCACATTTGGAAGGCTTTCCTATGGAAAACACTTGGAAAACTGTTTAAAAATATTATCATAGACTAAGAGAATTTGCTGAGTTGGAAGGGACATATCAGGATCACCGAGTCCAACTCCTGCTCCTGCACAGGACACCCCAAAAAATTACCTCTGGATCTCATGCACTGGTCAATTCTCGTTTCACATCACCGAACTTGAGGGAGGAAATAACAAAAGGATTTCTCACAAGTGTAACTTTCTGCTTGTGTCAACTGAACAAACCAGTGTTATGGGCTGCAAATTGTACTTGGAGATGTTGAGAGGAGCCAGTAACCATTCAAACACTCACTTTCCCAAGGCATCATCCACATCCCCTCGACTTGGTTCCTGACCCCGGACTCGACCTCGACAAGTTAAAGGCATGAGTTCATCGGCGGGATAGGCGTGTTCCTGCAGGAACAAACATGACATGAGCCCCCTGCTCCCAGCCAGCACTGCCACCCTGCAGGGCCTGCCACAGGGCACCCTCCTGCCCTGCTGCAGCCACAGACCCTGCAGGTGGCACCATGCAGTCCAGCCTACCCAACCCGACTAAGACCCGGCTGCCCAGGACTGTGTCCACATCTCCAAGGAAGGAGATTCCATCACCCCCCCTGGGCACCCCCACAGTGAAAAGGGTTTCCCGATGTCCAGATGTTTCCTGGCTCTGATTTCTTCAACAGCCTCATTTCTTAAATTCCCTGGAGCTTTCTCCTGTCCAGGCTGAACAGCCCCAGCTCTCTCAGCCTTTCCTTACAGGAAAGCTGCTCCAGTCTGTCCATTTCCCTGGCCCTCCTGTGGCCTCTGTTCACAGTGTCTATGTCTCTCATCCCGGGAAGCCCAGACTCCAGTGCGAGCAGAGGGGCAGGATCCCCTCCCTGACCCACTGGCAGTGAATTCCATGGGCTGCCCTTGCTGGCTCATGGGCATCTTGGTGTCCACCAGGACCCCCAGGTCCTTCTCTGCTGGCTGACTGCAAATGATTAAACCGGGAACAGAGCAACAGGACCTCCCAGAGAAGTCTGGAATAACCAATGGCACATCCAAAAAAACCCCCAGAAACAGTTAATGGTGTGCTTTCTGCTCTCTTGGGCACAAGTTACCACCTCAAAGTTGAGTTTAAAACCTAAAACTAATGCAGGTGCTCTCAAGTGGCTGGTATTTCATGGAAGGTTTAGTGGGAATTAAGACTCCAAAGTCACTTTGGAAACACTTCCAAAAGAACATAAAGTGGCTCACGGTGACAGCAACAAGTAAGAGAACTCAGAAGTTAAAATAATAAATTAGTGACTTACTATGTAAGGTATAAAAAAATTATATTCACCAAAAGAAGCTTAACAAAACTTAGCCTTTTACAATAGAACTGATACTAATATAACAAATATAAAACTGGCATTAATAAAGGTGAATCTTCAATAGATCTCATTCCAACAAACACACAGGAAACTGCCTCTCCATTGGGAGCTCAATGCAAATGATTTGGGATGGAGCTTCTCTTGATTTCTTCAGGAAGCTGCTGTACTGAGCTCTCCCATTTGTATTTTAGTGAAGAACTAACATGTGGCAGGACAAAAAACTTCAACTACTGCACTGAAACTGCAAGTAAACACATTCAAAGTATTTCTAAATATATGGTACAAAAATAATCTATATTCAAACATGAAATGAAGAGAAAAAAAAAGAATATTCCTCTATAAATAAACAGCAACTTCTTTTGAAGCTGCTGGTTTGTTTCCCTGTATATCACCCCTCATGAGTGTTTTAGTCTTTGCACAACTCTTTGTTCTCCTCAAGTTCAACTACAAAAGGCAGAATCTAGATCATTTTAACATGGCTCAGATGTTTCTGAACATCCCTGCAAACTGTGCACAAAAACAGATTAAAGAAGTACACGACAAAAAACAACGTCAAAATGTCTTAAATTATGGAGAGAGGAGGTTACAAAAAATCTGGAGAAAATGGACTTTTAGTTTTACAAAATGATAAGGAACTAGAAACACTTTAAAAAAATACAAGTTCACTTTTCTCTGCCTAGAGCAGGAAAGGATATGGATCAAGTGATTCCCCAATTTGCCTTGGCCTCAGGTGTGACATTTTCACATGTTCTTCCTGACAGCCAAGAAAAATATCCTGATTATTACAAATATTGTTGAAGGACTGGGGAAAAAAAAAAAAACAAAAAACAAACCAGCAGCATTTTACTCAAAGCTTCTGTTAACAACTAAAAAAAAAAAAAGACCTGGGAATTTCCCTTGCAAACATGAATTTTCAGTCTTTCAAACACGCATGTCTGAAATCCATATTAATAGAAACAGAAAACCAAAACTTCTCAGCTGGCTCTTTCCAAAGCTCCTGCAAAAGTTGTAATTGTCTTGCTGTGAGAATCAGGTCTGATGCCCTAATCTTTTCTTCAGCTTTAAACAAGCAAGCCACATTTCCCTGTTTGTTCTGTGCTCCAGCTTACGTGGCAGGTAAACATCCTTTTGGCCTCCAAGTTTCCAGGGGAGCTGAAGTTATTCTTCTCCTTCGACCTGAATTTTCCTGCCTATTTATCACACAGTGAACAGCAGGAGCACAGATCCTTGTAGTATTTTATCCAATCTTGCCAAATACATGGGTTTTTCCTTGGGGAAACCCAAGCCAGATGCTTTTCATGGAAGCAGGTCCCAACTAACAAGTTACAAGTCACCACCAAAAGCCTGATGTTTGTGAAAACACTGAAGGTGACAAAAATATGGAGCTGATGGTAAAAACAACTACACCCCTTCTATCCATTCTGGAGGCCTGGACCTCTCCTTGCTGTTTAAACTTGTAACTGCCAAGCTTTTAAGCTGGTTTTACACATTAAAGTGTTAAACCATGGCACAGAAACTGGGCCACGTGGCAAGATGCTGCCAGGGGACAGTGGTTTGTGCTGCAGGAACAGGTGCAACTCAAGAGAGGTTTCAGCCACAGCCACCCAAAACATGCAACTATGTCAATGTCAAGGCGGTAAATGCATATTTTATACTTATCTCAGTCACATCAGTTCCTCTTCAGAAGGGTGTTACTTAGTGAGGCTGATTATTACTTGAGGCAAGTCTACCCTATGTAATTCTTTATTTTTAAGCTTTTCTAAACCAAGCTGACTATTTCAAGGTGGGTTAGAATTGGATTTTTACCTACAAAAGGAGTAAGAGCAATTAGTTCTCCAGGATCTGATGGCTATGGACAGCTCTTCTTGAGCTTCCTTCTCCTAGGAGTTTTAGGGAATTTCAAACCAAATACTAGTAAAGATGAAAACTGTTGGAAACGTAAGATAAACTGATTTGAGAAAGATCAGGCACAGATTAGGAAAGTAACCATAGGCAATTCCACCATAAAAACCATCAGAGCCCTCCTGACACTGCTGTTCCTCAAAGTAACATTTGTCCCTGTCTTTTTAAAGGCTGTCCAGGTGCTGTTATTTATTTTAGCTTTGCTTTCACCCCTCCCTCCCAGATACTTCTCTAGAATGTCAAGCATTGTAAGTTGATTTCTCTCCCAGGTCAGCAACAACTCTGAAAAGCAGCAAACAAGTGTGTTACTTACCATATAATTGCTATATGCATGATCAAACATTTCAAGCACTTGATTTCTAAAAAAAAGAAGAAAGAAAAAGTATGAGTGGTCTGTCTCCCAGTGGCCTTTGACACAACACCCTTTAATAAGTGAATAGCAGTAACAGGGTCTCTACTATCTCAAGTAAGTGAAATACAGCACAGTGATTTTTCCTAAGTCAACTACTTTTGTTCACCACAGAAAAACTCGTTCTTCACCCAACATGAAATTGGTATCTGGGGATCTCTTGGCAAGCAAACACTAAAGAAAACTCTTGTAATTGTATTTATTTTACATGTTTTACTATACAGAAAAAGCCCACCAGAACCACACTGTTTTTTTGAGACACAGCTCTACTTCCAATCATCCCTGTGTCACTGAGGAGCCCTGCAAGCAAAAGAGGATGCTAATTTCTACCATCAACATCATTCACCATCTCTGCTGATAAGACCACATAAAAGAGCCAAGAACACCTCAATTATATTGTAAATACCCAATTTAGTTCAATGACTTGGAAATTTAAGAAGTAGCTTTAACCCACCAAGTGCATTAAGTCACCAAGAGAGCAGAGGATGGTGCTTTGCCAGGTACTTGACAGGCTGCAGCAGACAACCCCCCCCATGAACTGAGCTTAAAAAGCTGCTTAAAACCTGTATTTACTGGGTGTTTGCTGTGACTGACACGATCCTGCCATTAAATAAACACAGATTACCTGGTCCAGAAGTCACCCCTCCCAGTGCCCCCCAAAACAAGCTATGGCAGCACATGACCTGCCCGTGCCCAGGGCAGCAGGTGGCATTTCAAGGGCAAGAGATTAACGAGCAAATTTTACAAAGAAACTGGGGAAAGAAACTTCCAACTCCTTGTGCAGCCACTTGAAGAAAAAATACAAAATCTTATACACGCAAAGTACCCTGAGAACAGAAGATGGGAAACTCCAGGAACTGCAAACACTGGAGTTAAACATCAACTTCTATCTGACGTTTGGACTTGATGATCTTGGAGGCCTTTTCCAACCTGCCTGACTCCATGATTAATAACCAGGAGAGGATCCAGAGTGTATCGCCAGCAGAATTTTTGCATCATTATTCTGATCAGAGGATGATGAAACTGCTCCAGTAACATACTAAGATCAAGATATCCTTGCTTACAAATTTCTTTTAAAAAATTCCACTTACTACAGGGAAATACATCTCCACCTATGCTGTAACTTTGACCCTCCAACTAAAAAAATCCTAGAGGAGAATCAGGTGCTCACGTGTCCAGGCACAGGAGAGCAGAGCAGTTTAACTCACATCCAGGAACTAGGCAGGACACATACAAACATCTACCTCTTTTATGACTCCCGCACTCTCACAGAGGCAGGGCCCTAATTAAACCGACCTAGAGTGGATTTAGAGCTACTTTTGATCACTTTTACCCCTAATAACACGCAACCGCCGGCTAGATCCTCCCCGGCGAGCCGGGCACACGGCCCAACCCCTCAGGGACCGACCCCAGCACCGTCGGCAGCTCCGGCACCGAGGGGCCGAGGCCACGCGTGTCCCGGAGCGCTCGGGGGAGAAGGGAGGGACAAGGGAGACATTCCCGGAGCTCGGCGCCCGCCAGCCCAGCGCACCCCCGGGAGGCTCAGGCCCGCCGTCCCCCCCTCGCCGCCGCTCACCCCAGCCGGCGCTTCTCTTCCCGGCTCATGGC
>WEIV01014827.1:25679-36648 GCA_013390005.1 Calyptomena viridis | reverse complement strand
AATGCTAAACTTCCATTCAATTTAATGCTCTATTTTAGTTTTTAGGATTTAGAAGATCTGAGCATTCTCATTACAGTTGTAGTGAAAAGATTTTTTTTTTTGCAGGTGTGAGTTTTTTTCTTGTGTACTGTAGTTTAACTATCAGCAACACAGCTGTAGTAGTATCTGTGTTTTGCACAGTGAAACTACTACTTTAGTTTAAAGCAACAGTTTAATTAGCTATGCAAACATCAGTTTTGAAACAATAACTCTCTGTATGTGAGTTTTATTTAGTAAATTTGGTCCAGCAGGAGTGTGACTTCGTCTTGTTCTTTTATAATCTTAATTTCCAGCAAAACTTGTAAGGATAGATCAAGAACTGCATAATTGGGTACCTACATGTTGGAAGGAATATGTTCATTCTGATTTACAGAATGTTTTGGTACATTTAAAACTAGATGAAGAGGCAGTTTGTGTGAAAGCATGTAAAATTCCTTATAAGTTGTCAAAATCTTCTCTATTCAGCCAGTTTCAAAGTGGATGTGTGCACTTATAGGATCAAATGGTTAGAAATTAGTTTTGGATATTGAACTCTTTCTAGAAGTTACATGGATGTTTATGTTATTTTAAATACGTTCATCATTCCACATCATGAGAGTCCCTCCTCCGAAGGCTTTCATGGAACTGGTTCTCTAAAAGCAAAATAAATAAATTTGAGATGGGTCAAAAATGCCTTGAAAAAAGAGTTTGTAAAACCTGAACTGCTTGTTTTGTGTGTAGGTTTTTTGCTTCTGTTCCTTATCCTTATAGAGTCATTTCCAAAAAAAGAGCTGTTCTTCTGAAAGCATTTGTCCCTTTTTCTTTTTATAAAAAAGCAGCTGCACCAGAATTATTCTATTGCCAGCATTATGCCTGGGCGTGAATGTGTTCCAGAGGATGAATGCCAATGTATAGCATTAGCCAGGAGCAGCTGATCTGTGTGATGTTTTTTATTTTAAGTACCTATTTGGATCCATTTAATTCAGATGGAAAGTGGAGAGACACCCAACTGTCTGTCCACTGTGTCTCATATCAATTATCCTAGATACAGAACTGTTGGTTCCAAATCATAACTCGTTTTTCAAATATTTATATTTCGCTCATTTCTAGGTGTTTTCTTGACATTAATGATTTGAAAGCTTCTCATTAGTATGGAGCCTTATATATTGATTTGGAGAGGTATGGGGTTTTTTAAGATGTACTTTTGTTGATTGCTGTCTAGTATATTCTTCACCAGGGAATGCAATGACACATTACCTGAATGATTAGGAGCAGAATAAAAAATTGTTATTACGTATCTACAGAAGATTAAAAAAATATTTTAAACATTAGTATGTGTTGCAAATATAGCCTTAACCACTCACCCAAGCAATTCTGTTGTCATGGGTGGGGAGGAAAAAAAAGGAAGAGCTCAGATTTGTGTTAAGCAGGTACAGAGCAGCTAAATTTTTTGTGGTGGTTGTTTTAGGTTTTGTTTTCTTACTGATTTAATTTTTTTTTTCATTTAAAAGGTTGTTTGGTTTCTTTGCTAGTTTAGAATGATTCTAAACTTTGTTATCTAGGTATGTAGCGCTTGGATAGGAAGTGGGGTTGTAAGTGACCTGAATGATCTTCGCCGAGTTCACAACCTTCTTGTCTCTTCCCTGGATAAAGTGCAAGCAGGAAAGGGATCTTCTAGCCAGCTTTACCGAGAGAGTGCGACTACTATGGAAAAACTTGCAGTTCTGAAAGCATGGGCTGAGGTAAACATTGACCATTAAATCTTTAAAAGTTTGAAAACATTTTACAGTGTAATAGCAGCCTCACACCTTACTGGCTGCACCTGTCCTCCTCCTAACCTGTTGCACTCTCACACCTGGGATGTTTTAATCTTGATATCTTTTTCTGTTGCTTTTTCTGTCATTCTGTCAATCCATATTTACGGTCAGGCTTGATTGTTCTTTGTTTTACTGCACTTTTGTATGTGAAAATACACACTTATACCTTGTCAGATTTTTAATTTCTTCCCGTCTTATTGCTCTTAAACTTAAAAAACTCTCCAGAAGCAACCAAACAAAACCCAAACCCTCCTCCTCAAAATAATCCCTTAAAAATCAAACAACTTTAAAATATATTCTGGCATAATACTGTTGTTATAATTATTAATTAATAATAACGTTAATAGTATTCATAGTGTTAGTTAACCAGGAGCTTGTCAAAGTGTTCATAATTGACATTTTTAGGAACAAAAGTATGTAGTCAAAATGTTTTAGGAAAGTGCTATTTATGACCCTGTTATATATATACTGATAGAAATAAAAGAAAAAAAAAATTAAATGAAATGTAATTGTATTGAAAATCCCTTTCAGTCATTTTCTGGTGAGTTGTAAATGTTTGGAGTCTGTTATATTCACATAGGAGAAAGGCTGCTGCTTTTCTTTCTTTTTAAAATGTCACAGCACACACTTTCCTGTCTGTTTTTCCTCAGGTGTATGTTGTTGCCATGAAGATTAAGAAAGAAGCAGAGACCAAACCAAAACGTGTTTTAAAGAGCACAGAGGAGGATGAGGATGATTTTGGTACTGTAGATGAGTTGCCACCAGACAGTTTGATAACACTTGTACAACCTGAACTGCCTGCACTCAGCCGTCTCTGGTTAGCTGCGCTGAAAGATTATGCTCTTTTAACTTTACCAGCTGAATTTGCTACTCAGCTTCCACCAGACGGTAAACACTGAAATTTTTTTTTGTGTTGTGAAAAACAGAAAGAAAACTGTAGTTGAACCTTCAGAATTATTCTATAAATTACTTGGCACGCATGTTTATTATGCAAGTGATAAATTTCTGCCTATGTGTAACAGAAATACGAGTTTGAACTTCATGCTTTTTTCCTTCAGTCTGCAGTGGATATACTCTTTATCTGAATCACTGAGATTGTGAAAACCATGTCTTTGTAGAATTAAGAATACTTCTGCACTTCTAGTACTTTGATATCGAATGCAAAAAGTTGTTTATTGTAAGAAAAACAGCCCCTGAGATTAGAGGGGATACTGTCTTAGATTATTTTACTGAGTTGAGAGTGAATTTTCTGTATGAGAAATGCAGTGAGACCAAAGAACTGTGCCTGCCTTTGCTCTCTGCTTAATGCTTCATCGTGGCCACTGCAGTCTCTTATGAGAGGGTCTCATGTTGCTACAATGATACTGTGCAAGGAGAATTGGAATTTACTATCCCTAACAAGTATTGTACCCGAATATGTATGTGATTAAACACACCCAGAATAAACATACTAATACATTTAAAAAATGTGCTTTTTGTCTCTTATTGCAGAGAATTTCAGAACTTACTTTTGCTTTGCTAATTTGACAGGAGGAGCATTTTACACTCCAGAAACAATTGATACAGCTAGACTGCACTACCGAAACTCCTGGGCTCCCATACTACATGCAGTGGCACTTTGGCTAAACAGTACAGGATTTAATGTGTCAGAGTCAACAGAAGAGACTGCTGCAGCAATGCCCAGTTCACAGAAACGTGCTACATCAATTATGTTAAACCAAACACCTGGAACTCCACCTACCACTAAATCTTTGCCAGAGATAAACAAAGATCGAATGCACTTAATTTTGGGTAAGAATTACAAGTTTAGAGATCAGTAGCAGCACATTGTGATATGAAATGCTATGAGAATAAGAAAAGATACTTTGCTTGAAACCCGGGAAGTTAAAATGCATTACATGTCTGGACAGTAATGTTTTGAAAATCTGTGTCTCCTGTCTATCTCTCTGCCTCCTGTATTCTTTATAGTTTTGACAGAAAATTTGTCAGTGTCATTACTGCAATTTTTATAGATAATCATGTATCCAGTTTATTTTATATAATTGAATAAAATGAGTAGAACTGTTCTACACTGTAATATAGTAAGATGATAGAAAATGTTATGCTTCAAAGATGCAAAAGCCGCAAGGTTAATTAAAATGCACACCCTTATAAAAACACTTCAGTAGAGACTGATGTTTGACAAATCACATGGAGTAGAATTTGCATCAGTTTTTCATCTGTGAGTAGCACTCCCTAGTTCTCTTTGTTGTTACCTAATAGCTTTAAGAGGTGAATGTGATCTCTTATTCTGAGGAATGCCAAGAGTTTGCTGAGATATGCAGATATTTAAAACCAGAATTAAGTGACATGTATAATACGAATATTGCATAATTTTTGAGGCTTAACTTCATCTCATTTATCTTTATATTTAAAAGAATTCATGCAAATAAAACTTGGTTTACAATTGAAAGATTCATAAGTCTGACTTACAGATCTTTAGAACAAAGTAGGGATTTCCCTTCAGTAATCTAAGTTACTTGTTGTCACTGTTTATAATTTATCTTGCCAGATTTTGGGGAAGACATGATGTAGAAGAGGAACCAAATACGATTCAGCTCTTTCTAATACATAGGCTCTTTTCTTTTAAAGGAAGAAAAATTGAGAAACATACGTATCTTTCTAAAGTTGTTAAGAACCTACTATACTTAAAAAAAAATTTAAAAAGAAAACTTGATTTTATGATTATATGAACATTCTTTTCAATTATTGCTCTTTTCAGGTGTTAGTATACAGTTTCTGTGTTCCCCACGACCTGAAGAGCCTGTTGAGCATGTTACATCTTGTTTACAAGCACTCCATACTTTATTGGATTCCCCTTGTGCCAGGATCCATATTGCAGAGGATCAGGTAATGTGTTGTAACAATCAGCTTTTTCTAGGTCTTGATCTTTCGTTTATGATGATTACAAAAGCTGTAATTATTTTTTGTGTGAGAAAATTATTTGCTCGTCATAAACAAGTGACATAACAATTAGGAATTGTTAAGTTCTGATTTTTTTTTCTTTGTATGTATTTTGTTTTACTGTAGCTTCTTGGTGTTGAACTCTTGAGTGTCCTTCACCGACTACTCCTGACCTGGGATCCTCCTTCAGTCCAGCTACTGGTTACAGGAGTTGTCCAGCAGATAGTAAGAGCGGCTCAAGATTATTTGCAGGAAAAAAGGAACACACTAAGTAAGATTTTGAAAACACGGCTTGCTTTGCAGAGTAAATAAGCAACAGGTTTTCATATTGGGAAAGGAACTCAATTGCATTGTAGTATGGTTATACTGAGGAGGAAAATGCTGTGTATTCCACAGATTATTTTGATTGTATTATAATTACCTGCTGATTTCTTAAATCCTGTTAAATCTAGTTTTTCTTCCTCTGATCATTCTAGCAGTTATTATTTCCGTGTTACGGTTTTCAGTCATTTTTCTTGAGTATGAGTGATGAAAGTTATACCCAGCACACCACTTAAGGTCTAGGGCTTTCTCATACCGTGCTCAGTTTCCTAATGTTTCTGTACTGACTGCCTCTTTAGCACTTCATTTACCTTTTTTTCTGAAGTTCAATGGTTTAGCCACCATTATAGGGTATTGTGATGTGTTTTCCTGGCACAGCTGGCATTCATGAGGTGAGTGAATTGCTACTGGAACCAGTATGAAAAGTTGCCTGCCCAGGAGATCTTGCCAGGAAGTGGAGCAGACTTGCACCTGGGTTCTTACTTCACTGACATTCAGGGCTTTCAGGGCGTGTCAGCAACCCGGAGCTCTGGGAACAGGGTGTGCAAACAGAAGCAAGGCAGTTGGCATGGAAAGGCATGCTTATGCAGCCTGGAAGTGCTGCTCAAGACTGTACAAGACTCCTAGAGTCAGCATAATGATGGCAGTGACATACAAAAAAACAGTGTGCTGACTGAGGTACATCACATGACCTTGGTACATCAGAGGTCTAATGACCAGGCTTGAAATTCAGATGCAAGTGCTGATGTGACTCTACTCCAGATGCTTGTCTGTGTAGCCAGGACTGGAGGTGACATTGGTCTCACCTGTGAGATGTGAAGGAAGTGTATGTGAAGGTGAACAGACTGTGTGGTGTCTGGAAAGACAATAGAAGAATGAAATGTTCTTCACAGAGGTCCTGCAAGTGCAGGGCTTAAGTCCCATGTTTCTCAGGAAAGGCAGCCATAGGCTATGCTGGAATATGGCCCTGGAGGATGACATTCGCTCAAAGGTGATGGCTGCAAGATTGTAACTTCCAGGAACAAAAGGCTCTATCTCCAGATACTCAGTTGGAGAACAGTGTAGAGATCTGGCAAGAGAAGAGGAGCCAGCTCTGACCCACTTTGACAGGTCACAACTAATGCCACTTAGAGGAAGCGAAGGGTGATACCAATCAGGAGCTTTCTTCTTGTTTGCCACAGGCAATCAAGAAGAGGAGGTGAGTGAAGCCAGCTTAAACCAACTGGAAGAAGCCTTCCAATCAAATAAGGGAGCCTCATGAGAGGCTTTTACCATCCAGTCATGTATTGGGAGACATGTCAGGATGCTAACACTCAGAAGCATATGAGGCACAGGTTTTTTTCAGTCCAAATAAGAGAGAGGCTCAGTGGATTTGTTCCTGACTAATACATAAGAAATGGTTATGAAGGTTAATGGTAGTTGTGGCTGTAGCAGCTATGTAATGATGGAGCTCATGATCTCAAGGGAAATGTAGAAAGTAAGTAGTAGAGCAAAAGCTTTGGCCTGACTTAGCAGAATCTGTCTTGTGCACGGAGCTTGTAGATGAGATCTTGTGGTAAGCTTCTCTGAAGGGCAGAGGAATGAGGGATCATTTGTCTTTGGTGACAAAATAAAGCTCATTCAAAACCATCATGGAAGGAGGCTGACTTGGCTGAACAGGAACTTCTGATCAAGCTCAGATGTGACAAGAAAATATATGGATGGTGGAAGTGGGACTAGACTGCCCAGGAAGGCTACTGAAGACTTCTGCTTGGGTATGGTGGAGTGGAGTTGGGAAAGTCACAATTTAGCTGGAGCTGAGACTGAACGTCAAGTGTGATGAGAAGGACTTTTATAGATATGTTTTCAGCAAAGAGTTGAAGGAAGTTTGGATTTGCTGCTGAATGGATTGGGTGATCTAATGACCAAACATGTTGGAGTTAAAACTGAGGCACTATTACCTTCTTAGCTTAGTCTTCCCATGTCTGTGTCTAGTGAGCAAATTTAGGGGAGAGAACTGCTACCTGCAGCAGACGAGCATCAGGTTAGGGACTGCTTAGAAAGAAAGCTGGACATACACCTGAACCAGATGGGCTGCATCTGAGGGAGCTGGCTGATGACATGCTAAGTTAATTGCAGTCATCTTTGAAAAGCTGTGGTGCTCAAAAAAGCTTTCCAAAGAATGGCAAAAATCAGATGCTGTGGCTAACTTTGAGCAACTAAAAATCCAAGGTGGCTTTTTGGCCACTACTGTGTGTGTCGAAAGGTTTTTGAGTAAATTCGTTTGAAAACTACGTCTTAGTACATGAAGTAGAAGAATATGATTTGAAATAGCACAGGCTTACCAAGCACAAATAATGCCTCATCACCCGCTGTGATGAAATAATTGGCTTTGGATGTACAGTGGTGGATATTGTTTACGTAGACTTTTGCAAGGCTTTTGACTCAGTACTCATTGTTAAATTGGAGTGATGTGGACTGAAAAGTGGGGGGAATAACTGAACTGCTGTGCTTCAGTGGAGTTCAGTGATTCAAGTTTGACTGGCAGCTGGTTGCAACCGGTGTTCTTTAGAGGTCACTATTGGCCTGCTGCTGTTAAACATCATCATTAACAACCTGGGCGATAGGGCAGAATGTAGCCTCAGCAAATTTGTGGATGATACCAGAATGTGCAAGTGGTGGATACGTTGGAAGGCAGCACTGCCTTTCAGGGGGGTTTTGAACTGCAGGATTGAGAACCTGCTGAAGTTCAGCAAAGATAAATGCAAACCCCTGCATTTGGGATGGAATGGCTATTGGTACAGGCTGGCAGACTAACGGATTTGATAGTAGATTCATCAGATAACGAGTTGTGTGTGTGCGAATCCATGGTATGAAACCTACACAATGTTGAAGACTGTTACTGGGCTGCATTAGAAAAACGTGACCAATAGATTAAGGGGTATGGTTGTCCTTTCACTTCATATTGTGAAGATGCATCTGGAACAGTGGCTAGTTTTCTTTGCCCTTCCTCCTTATGCTGAATCAGAGAGATGTTGACAAACATGAAGGAAGTTTAGGGGAGGTCCAATAAGCTGATTAGGGAGATGAAGTGTCTGACCCATGAAGAGAGGCTGAGAGAGAGAGCTGAATTTACTTAGTCTGCAGAAGAGAGGGTTAATATGGGATAGAATAGCAATCCCCTTTCTTAAAGGGGATTTAAAGACAAGGCCAATCCAGAGCCTTCTAAAAGGCATATGGTGGAAGGGTGAGAGGCAATGGACACAAATTGCAGCAATGGAAATCCAGACACAAGGAAAAAATTAGTCATCATGGGAGTGGTGAAGCAGTAGAACAGGTGTCCAGGGATATTGTGGCATCTCCATGCTTGCAGATATTCGACACTGGACCAGGGTGAAACTAGCATCAATCTGAAAGCTGCTTTCTGAGGTACTTCTAGTAACCTCTTCCTGTTAACAGAGTGTCTCCCTGTTCAATCATCCCTTTACCATTTCTTTAAAAGTATTGCATTAGATGTACTGTTTCCATCTTAGATAAATTAGTTTCCAAGTGGTAACCTGGCAAATAGTTCATTGATACCTGGTTAAGTTTTCAATATTTTCTATTAACTGAAAGGAGTGAAGCGAAACCCAAAGAATATTTTCTTGCTAAGGAAAATGAATGTCTTAATCTGGCACAATATACTCTTGATAAAAAAAATACCCCAACTGATAGTTTTTGCCCATTTTCCACATAAAAACAGGGAGAGGATTTTGCTGGAACTTGAACTGGCACAACTGAAAATACAGGCTCTGTTCCTTCATATGAATTAATGGAATTGTTTACTGTCAGCCCAGTAAGTTGCATTTTTCAAATCACTGAATGTGATACCAGTAGCAATAATTTAAATTCATAGGAGCTCTATAGGGGTAGTTCAGGCCAGCTTTGGCTTACTGAGTCTCTGTTGCTGTTTAATGGGAGAAGGGAAGACTGCAGCTGGCCAAGCTGCCATCGAAAGAGAGACTTTTTGAGCTAAATGCACTCAAATCATGAACTTGGACATAGAATACTACAATGCGTTTCTGTTCTCTTATTTCATAATCAATTTAGGCTGGAATAAGATTTTGTCAGGGTGGAATATTTAATTAATAGCTATTAAATTAAAAAAATATTGTCCCGCTTGTTTATTTGGCAGCCATTGCTGTTAATTTTATAATCAGTTTTAAAAAAAGCAAAATAAATAACTGCTGTTTTATTTTGTGTAAGACTACTCTTTTTCCAGTTATGGGTTTTTAATAGGTATTGTCACAGTCACAATACTTCTAAAGCATTTTAAATGCCTCTACATCATTCTAACTAAAACGTTTAGTATGATATGAGCCATGTTTGTCCTAAGTTACTGCAAAGCAACTTTCTTTTCTTGATTTTTAACTTTTTTGTGGAGTGTTTCACATAATCTTTGTTATAGGATTTCTCCTCACTGTCTCTTCATATTTCTTTCCTTTTTCAGATGAAGAGGATAATAAGGAAAAAGAAAATCCTCTTGCTTTAGGTGAGGGAGGTGAGAGCGGTGGTCTCGTGCCTGGAAAATCTCTAGTCTTTGCAGCCATGGAATTGCTCATGTTTATCCTAGTACGACACATGCCCCATTTGAGTTCAAAAGTGTCGGATTCTCCAAGTCATGTTGCTGCCAAATCCCACCTCTCTGAGGAAAGTGCTCGTCTTGTGGCCGCCACCGTTAATATTCTGTCTGACCTGCCTTCTCTGTGTTCTCCAGCAGGTAAAGTATTGTAGTAAAATATGTGTGAGCGGTTCCTGTAGTGGAAGTGCCTTGAGAATGCAATGCTATAACCAAACTGTAAATATATTGTTATGGGATGCTTTAAAGGTCATCTATTGATAAGTATATTTAGGTTCTAAGAATTCAGGGTTTTTCAGTGAGCAGCATAAAGGAAATGATTTGGTTTTAAATTTGCACATATGTTGCAAGTTTGGTGAGGAAATTGTATCACTCTGATTTTTTGGGGTTTTTTTTCCTCTTTTTCATGATTTTGAAACTTTTTGTCCAATTTTAATTACATTGTAAAAGAACACAGACATGGAGATAGTGAAATGCATGAAAAGCAGCAGTTGTATGAGAAGAGAATCCTACTGAAGAAAAAACAGCACAATTCAGCTCCAGTACACTTGATTTTGCAGCTGTTGGCTGTCAGTCATTCCAAATGTGACTCTAAACTAAATGGAACTTTCTTCTGCTCAGAAAGACTGTCACAAAAGGATATGTGTAAATAAGGGTAATTGTGTTGAGTAAAGTTAGGGAGTAAAAGACACAATTGCATGAGAGGCTATGTTTCTTGGGTTTTGCTTTTCAGAGGACAGATTACTTAAGTGTTGTCTTGTGGATCTTTGGGAAGTTTCACGCAGATGAGTAATTTTAGAGGTTGGTCCCCTAATGAGTTGTATAGTAAATAACATATTTGGACAAAGTCATGCTCAAAAGACAACATGGCCTGTCTTCAGACAATTTGTGTATTGCAATTCTTTAAGGAACAGTAGATTTTGAGTTGATCTAGAGTCCTGTGTTTTTTGGAGTGAAAGTGTGACTCCCACTACTTAGCAAATGGCCACTGAAAATAGCTCAGAAACAACTGTTATTCTACAGAGACTGCTAGATTTTGGTTTTTTTCTTGTTCAGAAGATGTAGCCTGCTGACAGAGAAGNTGGTTCTACTTAGTGTATTTATCCTCACAGCATTCCTGGAACCAGGAAAATGGCAGGATTTGTGTTTCCACAGATCTGTGGAAATTAGATATAGAAAAGATATAGGAAGAGACTTGTCTGTCAGAAGTGACCTGTGGATTGATATTGCATGCCTAAACCCAATGCCAGCCTTCTTTCAATCCTGCAGGGGC
>WEIV01014827.1:13922-25043 GCA_013390005.1 Calyptomena viridis | reverse complement strand
TAGCAAATGGCCACTGAAAATAGCTCAGAAACAACTGTTATTCTACAGAGACTGCTAGATTTTGGTTTTTTTCTTGTTCAGAAGATGTAGCCTGCTGACAGAGAAGCGAGGATAGCACGTGCACAAACATTTGTGTTAGTTGAGCCTTTGGATGTAAGGGAAACTGAACAAAAAGAATTCATCTCATNTTAAAGTTTAGGTGTGTTATTGAAACTCCTACAGCTTTTGGCCACGATGTGACACACCCAGATGGCTTCCTTACTTTGCTTCTGGAGGTTTTACCACACATCACCTTCCTTTGGAGAGTGCTATGATTTGTTTTGGATACCTGCTTCCAGGCCTCCTCCTGTTGTTGTTTAAAGGCCCCTAGTGATAAGCAGATCCTGTTTTAAGATACATAACAATCTGGATGACATACCATGTATCACATGCCATATAGAACAAAGCTTTAATAGCTGAATCATCATTCCTGAGTTGACAGCAGCATTTTAAGTGTTGGCTTGTGTGACTCCTATTAGGATACACTTCAGTAGTACTGATGAATTACTTCAGTGATAATGAATGGCATATATCACTTGTTACCTAAATTGCAGTTTATCTTGGTGTTTCCTTTGTCTCCAACCATATACATCCATATTAGAAAAGCCAAAGAGGTTATCTACCACACTACAGAAATTCTATTTTATCTTTTTTTTCTTCTTTTTTTTTAGGGTGTATGACAATCTTACCAACTATCCTCTTTCTGATAACAACGGTACTGAAAGAAACAGCAGTAAAATCGGCAGATAATCAGGTCCCACCCCCAGTCAGTGCAGCCCTTCAAGGGATAAAAACTATTGTTACTCTTCCAACAGTCAAGACTGATGAAACTCAGAAACAATGGACAGGTCTTATCCGTAGCACTCTGGCATCTATCCTGGAAGACTCTCAACCTGGTAAGTAGTTTCCCACTACAGGAAAGTTAAAGAGAACTGGGTTTTGCTGTAATAAAAAGGCAAGTATGGTATCTGCCTATAATTTAATGTAAGATGTAAATGCTCAGAGCATAACTCATTAGTTGCTTAATAGATTGTGTTGAAGAAAAGTACAACATTGGCTTTCATGAAGTCCAGTTGCATCTCGGGAGTTCCTATCCCAGATTTGTCCTTGTTTGGTTTGTTTTCTTTGACAGTGTTGATCATAACCTCCTGTTGAAACTTTTCTCTTTTGCAACTTACCTTGCAGCCCGGCCTCTCTCAGGTTTTACTCTGGCACAATTCATAGAGTCTTAATGACAGTGAGTGTCAAAGCAAATGAATGTGAAGACAGCACCAGATAATTGTGGCGAGGTTCAGACTGAGTAGGATACTCACAATACTGTTACAAACTTTCAGTGGTGAGAAAAAAAATCCTACCCCTGCCAAAAACAACCCTGTTACTCACCAGCAGGATGGTTGCTGTGTCTCTTCAGAGAACTGCAGACTGTGTCTGGCTTTGCCTTGCCCTTCAAAAAGTAAAAAAAATGTACAGTCTCATCTGCATAGTTAGCAAAAGAGAAACACAAGGATTTTTCATTTGCATAATGGTAGTTCAGCAAAAAAACCCATTCCATTACATTGCCAAGGAGCCATTTGTAGAGAGTGAAGACAGGCTTGAATGGAGTTACTCATGCGAGAGATGGGAAGCGAGTAGGTAATTGCAAATGATTCTGAAATGTCCAAAGGGGGAGGATCACTAGATCTGTGTTAACCAAGCCAAACTTCTAATTTGATGTGTCACATCAGCTCTTGTCTTCCAGACTTTTGTTACTGTAAAGATTTCCCAGTGTCTCTGTCCAGAAACATTACTGGCTTTAGGCTTTTATGCAGACTTCAGAAATCTTTCTTGGTTCCTTGCAAGAGTACGTGTTTTCTTTTTCCTTTCCAGTTTTCTGTGAAGTAGGATACATCACGCATGCAAAAATCTAAGCAAGGTCTACTGCATACAATTTCAAGTCTCATCATTCAATAAAATTTAAACAAACTGAAATTTACATAATGTAGGAAAAATTGTCACCTAAAATGCTTGGAGTAGTTTTTGAAATGAGGTTTCACATCATGGTTAGGCCAGTCGAGTGACTAACTGGCATTTCTAAAGGGCAGTCATGCTGNACTCTGCTGTATCAGTGGAAGATAATAAAAATGAAGTGAAGAGGACCTTTAATGGGGAAAGGATCTAAAAAAATACATTTTTTTTCTCTCTTGTTTACACATTGAAAACAAAAAATAGTCCAAGAAAGTGCGGGTGATTATATTTTCCTTGATACTTAAATTTCAGAAGGTTTGACTTTATTTATTTATTAAATGCGTGTGCAGTTACAAGTGATTTCAAGTACATATATTTCCTGTTCGTGAGTTTATCTGTGTTCACCGTTTTGTATTAAATAAATTCTGAAGCCATTTTGGAATAAGCTAACAGTGTGTTTGGTTTTGTTTTTCAGAAGCCTCTAAACCTACTCTTGATGAAGTAAGCATACTTACAGCTATTGCTCTCTTCCTTTGGTCAGCAAGCACTGAAATAATTGGAGTGCAGTCTTTACAAAATGGATGTATGAACAGGTTTCGAAGTGCATTAAATTCCTGTGATCCTTGGGTAAGATCACGCTATAGGAATGTGAATGATATATAGCCAACAAAAACTAATTGTGATATATTTAATGTGTTTCCTGAATGATTTGTCATGCCTTTGTTTCAGGGACAGATACTGCATGTCAAAATAGCTAGAATTTTCAACAGTGCCTTATTGAAACTCATGGGCAAAATAACCCAAACCAAGTGCCTCTAGATAAGGTGTGTTCATGGCCTTGTGCCAGATTCTTGACTTGCAGCTTTTTAAAAGGCAAAACCAATCTTTGGCACGTGCAATTTTATCAAATGAAAAGGTTGGTTACCAGAGAGTGGTGACGTTTCCACATTATTGCTGATGTTTCAGAATACAAACTAAACCATTTTTTCAGTAGGTAAAATTACACCATGCATTTTTGATCAATTTTATGTTTGTTTGTGCAAAATTTGTGTTTACTTTATATGTTCGTACAAAACTCAGTTTGAAAGCAAAAATATAATTTTGTGGTCACCATCAGAACATCTACTATTGTGACTTATTTATCTCCTGATTTCACTTCTGCCCTTTGGCTTGTCTATGTGAATTATCTTCTGAATTATTTTCTCATTAAAGAGGAAAGTTATGAAGTTGTAGACCGACATTATTCAAGCAGGCTAAAGCACTATATGAATAGTTAAGCTTAACTTTTCCAGCCATGTACGTATCAGTTTGAGTGGGTATACAGATCTGCAGGTGGGAGCTAAAGAGACAAATCTAAAATGTTTCCACAAGTGAGCGCTGCAGAGATTCCTGAGAAGCAAAGCATGCAAAAAATGTGGATATGTTTAGGGTCACAGTGAGGCATTTAAAATCCTGTTTAGACTGATAAGTCTTCTCTATATCAGGATAGGTATTTTCCAGCATGAACATAAAATTCAGTTGGTTCTGAAGCCTGACATTGAGTGGAAAGCTACTTAAAATTTTAGTGCGTGAATGGAAGTTGCAATTGTATTAAGCAGAAACTTTTATGTCGTAATCTCTCCCAGCTCTATATAAACACATGAACAGTGAGAGAAGTACATCTTTGCCCTCTACTCTGCTGGAAAGCTGCCCATCAGCTGGAACTTACCACTATTTTTGTAACTCACAGAGAAAACTTGGACAGCTGCCAGATTGTGTCCACTCTTCTCTCACTAATGTGCAGAACATACACTCTAATACTTGTTGTGTGTTCATTCTAGCTTTTAAAATGTAAAATACTCATTGTTGCAGTCAGTAACTACACACCTGTTTGTAATAAGAGCATGACACTGACTGTACTAAAAGCCTTGAACTGATTAAGGAAAAAAACCCCTCTTCTAAAGAACTACCGCTGCCTCGTAAGAAATACAGGAGTAGTTTTGAAACTATTGCCACTTGCAAAAGTCTGAAAGGGTTAGGTATCATGTGTAATAATAACCAGAAGTCTGGTGAGCTCAATTCCATTTTGTTCCAATGAGATCACTCACTTGAGAGACCCAAGTGTCTCAATGCTAATGAGCAAGTTTTACATGGGAATGTGCCTTATATGCTTTGAAGAAGCCCTGATTTTACCTCAGGGGTTTTTGTAGACTTCTGTGAACGCAGAATAGTCAAAAGTATTATATTACACAGATGGAAAACAAGAAGCTTGGATGAAATTGTGCTGTCAGATGCAGTCATAAAACTAATCTGAAATATGTATGCATTTAAGAAAATCTTATTTCAAAGGCTAATAATCTTTAACATGATAGTGAGCTAATAAGAAATGAAGTTTAAACAACATAGACTGAAAGGGAAGGGAATTATTTCCTTATATTAGTAAGGGAGAGATAAAGGAAAAATTTGTTGAAACAGATCAAAGATGATGCTGAGTAAGGCATTAAGGGAAAATGTTTTTCTGTGGAGCTCTGTTAGAGCTACTATACAAATGATATTAGAAGAAGTGTTACTACTTCTGGCCTTAAAAATTGAATGGTGTAGAAAACCTGCAACTGCATACCAGTGAATGAGCTGTATACGAATGACCTGAGCTGCGTAACATATATTTTCTTACCATTAGTTTTAATTATCTGTGATTTTTATTCAATAGTTTTATTTATATATCTGTGTTTCCACTTATCCTTGGATCTTTTCACAAATCCTTGTGTTCAGTAGTACTTCCTCTAGAACACTTCTGTTTAGCATGTGCTCCATAACTCATCCTGTTCACACTTGAGTGCAGTGTGAAAACATGTGCAATGTTTTATCCTCTTATTTGTTGTTGGGCTTTACCTTTTCAAAAGTTTTGGGTTATTTGTGTGAGATTTTGGAGGAAGATCTTTGTACGCCCAAACAAAATGTATTCATAAGTTCATCTAAACAAGATCATCAGAGAGTTATTTTCCCAAACCTTGGCTTTAATAATCTCTGCTTTCCACAGAGAGGGAGGAGGGGAAAAGAAAAATAGAAGGAAGATCCAGCTCACAGTATGGCTACATGTATACTCCTGTGCTACTACAGCACAGGATGGAGAATGAGAAAGAAGGATGGATAGGCCTGACACTTTTGGCTACAGCCTTGGCTTGTGTTGGAGCAATAAGATCACTTTGATCTGAGTAATTTTTATGGGCTTTGTTACCCTTCTGGGATTGGAGTACAGTATCATGATTTCGAGGATAGTTCTGGTAGTTCTGAGACTTAAAGTTGTAGTTCACTGTGAACTGGTGTGACTGACTTGTATTACTTTAACTATGCCTTTAATTTCTCTGAGTTTATATTGTTACTGCTATTTAGTATCTGCATGTTCTTTCTAATTGGCCTTCCTTTTATTGAAAACTGGGAGAATACTGTTTTAGCAGATGGGCTGTGTTGCTGTTTTCCTCTTATTCAGTATGTTTCCTTCCCCTTTAGCAGTCTTTTTTCTTTTTCAAAGATAAACAGACTTTATTAGAATTCTGTGAGTTAACATATAACTTTGAGGACAATGTATTTATCTTGATTTCATTAGGTTCAAGCCAAGTGTTACCAGCTTCTGCTTTCTGTGTTCCAACACACCAATCGTGCCCTGTCAACTCCATATATTCATGCATTGGCCCCTATCATGGTTGAGAAGTTGAAAGCTGTGGAAAGGAGACGTCCGAACAACAATCTGGAGCTTTTAGCAGTTCAGGAAGGAATTAAAGTCCTTGAAACATTGGTTGCCCTTGGTGAGGAGCAGAATAGTAAGTATTTAGGTTTTCTAGCGAAATGTGTAATGCTAAAACAGAGTATTGAACATCAGAAATCTTGCAGTAAGGAACTTGACGGCATAGTCACAAACAGACTGTGTGTGTAACATGCTTTTGTAATTACAGTGCTAGAACTTTTGTATACATGAACGTGTATGTATGAATGTACATACAGTATGATGTGCTGTACCCCTTGCATTTTTGGTGATTGCAGTAATGAGTGATGTTTTATTCTGTTTGGAAATGAGCAGTTCACACTGTTTAAATTTACTTTATCTCGTTGCTAACTTCTGTTTGTATTAATGGATTTTTATCAGGTTGCTTCTATCAGCTCAACAAAGTTTATTTAAAAAGCCCAAGAAATTTAACTGTACTGGTCAAAGTATCTTGATTGTAAATGAGGTCTCCTGTTTGCTTCGGTAGATAGAATACATTATTTATGGTTTATCTTTAAGTTAGTTATTCTCTAACTAAAACAATGTGCATTCTGAAGACTTACTCTGCAGACCTCAGCATTTGACTTCAAATGCTGACAAAGTTCCTTGTAAAAATACTACTATTGTTTTTAGGTGTTTTGGTTTTGCATTTGGTTTTTTTTCATTGGTTGGTTTTTGTGGTTTGGGGCTTTTTTTTGCCAGCATACTCTTTGTTGGTATTTCTCTTTGTTGGTGATAAAATAGTAAATTTCTTGAGCCCCATTCTGCTTCAACCATAGTTGTTTGAAAGACATGTAAAATGAGAGAGTAACTGAACCAAATGAGGAAACAGAACATCTGATTTTTGCCATCTGGAGACAATCACCCCATGAGTATGAATTAGTCAAAAGCTTTAAGGGAAAATAATTACTACTCTAATAATATACAAAATTTTAGATAAATGAGTTACCATTACTATTTAAGTTTTTTGAGCTTAAAATGTACAATTAACATGCTACATGTTTCAAAGCATACCTATATCTTTTCTAGATAAAAAAAATTGCCTTATTGCTTCAGTTCAGCTGCTTTTTTTGTTGTCGAGGTCAGCCCTTCTGATCTCTTTGCCATATTGGTCTGTGGCTTCACTAGGTCATCACAGCCCAAGTATAGCTGCAGTGCTAATTTTTGGATTAGAATCTCCAAATCAGTATAATGTAGTAGCAGGTAACTGTCCCTGACTTTTCTGTGAACATTTGCATACTAATAGCAGTTCACTTCATGCTCACTGGGGAGGCTGATACTCCGATTCAATTAAATAACATTTCTATCTGCCTAAAAAGTGTTTTGAAACCCTTTCATATGATAGGCACTCTACATCTTATAATCTTTTATCAATGATCTGCAATCAGATGGTGCAGAAGCATCTTTAAATAAGTGTTAGGATCAATGTAACTGTAATGAACAATAATAGAACTCTGAAACACAATTGTGGTAAGAAAGATTTGAGTGATGACAGGAAGCCGTCTACATTTCAGTTGTTTTTTATTTGATAATTTTTGAATTTCAGGGTTTATTGCCAGTTTTGAAAACAAGATTACCTTTTCAGTTTAGTAACTGATAAAATTAATTTTATTTTGTTTTATTCTCTGATGTGGTGATTTTTTTTTTCTTTCACTTTTAGGAGTACATTTGCTTGCCCTTCTCGTTCCCACTCTGATCTCCTATTTACTGAATGAAAATGCCTTTGCTTCTGCATCTGCAGCTTCTAAGGATCTCCACGAGTTTGCACTTCAGAATCTAATGCACATTGGTCCACTTTACCCACATGCTTTCAAGACAGTAATGGGAGCTGCTCCTGAATTAAAAACACGTCTAGAAACTGCAGTCCGAGCAAGTCAGGCCAGCAAAGCAAAAGCAGCTGCTAGGCAACCACCACCCACAGTACATTCCACCCCAACAATTAAACTGAAAACTAGCTTTTTTTGAATTACTTTTATTATTTTTGGACCATTAAGTAGTCAAAAGCATTACATTACCCCTGCATACATGTCTAATTTTGTGTAATTGGTATGTGAAAGGCTGTCTAATGGAGCTTTGTGTAATTACTTGAAATCCATGCATTACAAGGGAAGTGGTGTTACTTGTATTTGTATAGATTTTTAGGAAATTGTGATAATATTTATGAATTTCTGTTATAAATTATCCACCAAAAATTATTCTGTATCTAAATAGTTTTATTTATTTTTAAAAGCTACTCCAAACCTTCCAGTGGTTTTTGAAATCTGATGATTGTTATCCTACCATTGTGCCAACACACTAACACAGTGGGGATGGAGGGTAGAGGAAAAACTGTTATGAAGTACTTACCCTGTACCGTGGGGAATTTCAAGTGTAGAAGTATGCATTTTTTCCTTTTAAAAACAAACTAGGGAAGGAGATTGTTAGACTTTGTAGATCATTTCAGCTTGCATGAAAAAAAAAAAAAACAACACAACAACACAATTGAAAATATTCAGCCTTTCTCAAGGTGAATGATCAAGCATGCTGTCTTAATGAGTTGTCCTTACTTTTGTGGTGTATATTTTTTTCAAATCCATTTCCATGCTTGAAAATGAATAAAGGATGCAAAGAATCTAATCCCCTATCTCTTCTGAGATAAATTTTAAAGAATGCTTTGAAACTTGAGTTTATAAAGAGAACTGTCTGCTATGTGCATTTTTGTAGCTGTAGATTTTGCCCCTTGTAAAGTGCTCTGTGTTTGCAGTCTTCCTGTTCTGCCAGCCACTGGTTGAGTATGTGATGAGTCAGTGCTCTGCCCTTTGTCCAGACTCATAGGGTTATTAACCTTCCTGCAAGATTTTAGTCTCAGTGGATATATTCTTACCTGCAGTCCTCGATAAAGTTTGCAAGCAGAATTACTGGCGCACTTTGCACTTTTATGGACTCAGGGGGCAGAATACAAGTAAGAGTCAGGCTCTTCCAGTTTTTCCTTCCCCTACCAGGCTTTTCTTTTTGGAAAAGCACGTGGCTCCCCTTGCAACTGGGTAAGTCTGATCTGCAGATTTTGGAGCTTAGAGCTCAAGTGCAGTGCTGACCTTACAGCACACAGCCAGGGACTCCCAATGTCTGTCTGCTGCCAGGCCTCACCCTTCCTATTGGTAGAAGTGTGGAACCATGTATTTTCTTGTGTATACAAGACTGACTTACATGAATTTTTTGACACAGCTGTTAAATTTATGGGCTTCTATAGGGATCTTTCTATAAGTTTTGCTTTATAGAGAGAAGCTACATAACTAGAGGCCTCAGCTAGGCCTGTTGAGTTTCACCTCTGATGTTTTCCTGGATACTCTAAAAACTGAGTATTTCAGATGCATTAACTTCGAATATAACAAAGGGATAGTAAATAGAATTGAATATGATTCATAGCTGGTTGAAATATTTTTAGATCGCTATTTTTGCATAGTCACTTGCCTCTAGGCTTTCTATTTTCCCGTAAGACCTTATCTAATATCCCTTTGTGTACCTATGCAAAATGGTCAAGACAATGCTCTTTTGCCCTATTGTATTTGCTGTGTGCAAAATATTTAACATAAAATCAGAAAAGCGTTTCTTTCATAGTGAACATTTTAGTACTACAATGAGGACACAAAAGTGGTGCATACGCTAATCTCTCAATTTTTTTCTTTTTTCAAAAAGCTGTTAACTTTTAAGTCTTGTTCCATTATTCTACAGGAGTAAAGATACATGTGGAAGTAAAAACAATGTGCTGTACATGAGGAGGAAATGTGGTTTCACTTCCTTTTTCATCTTAGTATGGGTAGTGGGAATTAAAATGATTGACTAAGTTAATTAAACATACATCTTTTTCTAATATGTGTTTCCAGCATTGCAAAGCTGTAGTGCTTAGAAGTTTTCAATCTGTTTAACATTTGAGATAAAGTATTAAGTACAAAATATATTTCAGTACGAAATTGAACACAAATATTTTGCAAGTAAAACTAAGAAAACAAATTAATAATCTGTTTTAGACTTCCTCCTTCCCACCAGATAGTCCAGTAAATAATGACTTCTTGGAATGATTTTGTCTATAATCAGGTTTTGTTTACCTTTTTATCTCAGCACTTTTGGTTAGACTCTAGTTGACAAGATATCTGAAAACTCTGAAAAGGGGAGGGAAGTGTAGCAAGCAAGCATAAATAAGACGTCAGTAGAAAAATAGAAATAAGTTAGCAGAAGGAAAATGGCACTAGATAGATGTAGAGCGTTAGAAAAGGGAGGTTTTTCTTTGTATATTGTGTGGCTGTCTACAACATGCACAACTCTCATTTGTATACATCCTTCCCTAGTTTAGTCCTCATTTGCTTCTCTGCTTGCTCCTGATAACTAAAGGTATAACCATGTGGTTTTACATAATATTTTGGCATCAAATTTCTTTTGATTAAAAAAACCCTGAAGTAACTTGAAATGTCTATAGTGCTTATTGTTTGTCACCCTCCTTTTCATATTTTAATTTGTCAATGGCCTTTTAAATGTGTTCTGTTTCCCCTTCACATCTTTCATCTCTCTCTCTGCCGTTTCCTTCACTTTTGGGTGAGCCTTGTTTTACTCCAGTTCCCTGCTGAGGTCTCCCAGAGCATGCTCCCTCTCCAGTGCTTTCCCTCTTGTTCCCCTGTGCTCTCTGGAAGCTTCCTTAGTTGTCTTTCTGGCCACCAGCTCCAACTCCGAGGGCAGGGTTACGAAGCAGGCGAGTACAGTTTTGGAACAGGCAGAAGGAAACAGGAAACGCAGCTTGAGTAAGCAGCGGGGCCCTCCTGGTGCACAAGTGGCACAAGCAGGGCCCAGGCCCACGGCAGCTGCCCTGGGAGCGTGTGCCATCTCTCACAGACTCCTGGCCCTGTGGTACAGCCTGTTGGGGCGGTGTATTTGTCTGCCTTCAGTAAGGCTCTGGTGCTGGTATGCACAGGGCATGGAAAGCAAGCCCGGCTTTCTCTCTTGTGCCCTGGGGAGAGAAAGCAGTGCTGCCAACAGCTTGCGCCCTCAGTCGCCCAGGATCTTGCTTTCTCAGTCGCCCAAGACCTTTCCCTTTCCTCGCAGTATGGGCAGCGTGGCTTTCTTTTCCTGAGAAACGTTATGTCGCTCTCCTTTCCAAACGCTGTTCAGGAAACCCCTGCAGCCTTGGTCAGGATTTAGCGTTTTTCGGCGGAGTGAGGCCGAGCACTGCTCTGAACGGGGCCGAAAGGGCAGAGCCTGACCTGTGCATGTGGAACTGCCGTGAGACACCTGTCCTTCCCGGGTCCCCAGCCCGTTTGAATCCCGCTCGGAGGTGGAGGCGACCTGTGCTCCCACTGCAGTGCCGGGCTGCCCTGCCCCTCCCGCCGGCTCCCTCGCCCAGCCGACCGGGCCCGGGGCGCGCTGCC
>WEIV01014827.1:0-13441 GCA_013390005.1 Calyptomena viridis | reverse complement strand
GCTGCGCCGCTGCCCCCGGCTCGCAGCCCCTCGGCCCCCGGCCTGGCCCGCGGGACCGGGTGGATCCCCTGCGGTACCGTGGGACACGTTATGTAGTGTTTTCGGTTGAAAAGCGATGGGTTGATACGCTCATTAATGCATGAAAGGACTGATAGGGATCTTGTGGTTAAAGAACTTGTGAGCTGCTGGCCTAGAGCCATTGCTGTCAGATACTTCAGTGATGGGCACAGTTACATGAACTCCAATAACAGTCGATAATGCAACCTTCGTTCCTCTTTGACTTGTTTACCAGAAAATCTCTGTTGTAAATCGTAGTGCTGCCCGTGTTACCAAGAGCCCACTGTCTGATTCTCATTTGACCATGTTTGAGATGGAAACGTCTACTTGTTTTCCTTTTAGGTCTCCTTTCTTTGTCTCTTGCTTCCTGTTCATGTCTTTTCTTTCTATGTCTTTCCTTGAAAGTACTGTTTTTGTCAAGAGAATCTGGAGTCTGTTTAGCAGTGCAAACCACTCCTTGGTTTTTTTGTTGTGTTTTTGGGCTAGTTGTTTGGGGTTTTTTTTCATCTTTTTAATTGTACTTTCTATGGTAACATCAAACAACCGCTCTGAGAAGAGTGGCAGATGTGACATTCTTTGCTGAGGGTTCCCTTGTAGGAAGTTAAAGAAAGTGGTCATGAGGAGAAGAGAATAATTTTTATTTTAATGGCAGTGATTCAGTGAGAAATTTGTTAGTAACTGAATCATGTTTCTATTCACTATGTCCATTAAATACTGTGTTGAAGGTAACTAGCCTAGCTGTGTATAAGAATAACATCCTGTGGAGGCCCATAAATATCTTGATGCTTTTTCGTAGCTGATACACATTTCAAATATTGCTTTGGAGAAAAAAAGATTTTACAGGACCTAAGAAATTCTGCCAGTGTGTTAAAAGTAATAACACTTTGCATATTTATAATGCCCTTCACCAGAGGCTAGCATGCCATTCCTCTTCCTCCCCCAGGTATCCCTAAAGAGCTTAGTGTTATGGATGAGACAGGAGGAAAGAAGTAGAGTATTTAAACTATTTGTCGAAGTCATGTATTATCAGTTGCAGATAACTCCATCACAAGTTGTTTGCTTGAATGCCTTTGACTCTTGCCAAAACATCTCAATAAAGTTATAATTAGCTGTGGCTGGCATTGCCATGAGCTGTAACAGCATCTATCTGCTGCAGAGTCATGTTCAGGAAGGTGCAAAATTCTTGGCTCTCTCTCTGGGCATCAGGCGTTAAGCGTCTGCTGTGACCACTTGCAGATGAATGTTCTTGGATCCATGTGAGAGGTTTGTGTTAGGGGTTCAGCAATTACAGGATGGCTTTTAGAAGTTGTACACAGGAAGGATGAGCAGCATTAATTAAAGGTTCTGTGTTCCTTCTGAAACCTCTTGTTGGTGTTTATATTTGGAAAAGTTTAACAGAATAATGGAAATTTGAGGTTGGGCAGTTTCTATCTCTTGAGATAAAGATGCAGTGCTCCTCATTGTATTTTACTGGTCTTCTATCCAGTGCAAATTCCAGTGCTAGATTATCCACTCTCTTGGGAGGCTGTGTGACAAAGAATCTATTTTGTACAGTGGCTTTAGTATCCCATAATTTCTTCTGGCAATTCATCTAGCTTCTTAGAGATAGTCTTCTTTTATCTCCAGTTCCTTACCTGCCCTGACACTGAAATACTTGAGATACTTTATGCCACAATATTACTGTGCTTGGCTTCTGCTCTGTAGTTGTTGGTTAGTTAAGCTGTGTGATTTCCTGTCTTCCTTCCTTTCTGGGTTATTTTTTTGTTTTTTTTCTTTATCTTTGTAATTAATTGTGTGGAACTAAATGGGATATTCAGGTAGAGTACCTTTCTGTTGTGTTATGTGGTGCTTGTTCAGGTGACACACACCCAAGCTCATAACATATGTGAGTTGGCAGGCCAGGTGTCTTTATCTCTGTTCTTATTTACTGGTCTAGTATTGCCTTTCCAAGGTTTTTCTTCCTATCAGTGCCTATATTTTGCTTTCCCTGGCAAGTATTCATGTTTACTCTAATTTTCTAATTATTTTTCTTGTACATTTTGAAATTATTGTTGCCTTTATTGTATAACCTTCCTCGTTCAGGGTGAAAGAAGACTTCATTATTTATATCTATGCAAGCATCATTAGTAAGCTGTGTATGTCATTAAGAATGAAAACAGATTCATAGGGGGTTCCCCTAGATGCTTATCTGCTGATTACATATTTCACTTTTAATGCTTGTTTTCTGTTTACAGTACTTTGACATCTGCAGATTGAAAAATTATCCTAAGAATAGACTTTCATGATGCCCTGTAAAGTAATTAACTAGGATAAATCCTAATGTTATTAGTCCTTATTTAAGTATTCACAAACAGTGCTTTATGGCATTAATTTTCCTGTCTCTTCAGAAATCAGTAATTTTCCTTTTCTTAAGTTCTTCTTGCAGCTGCTTGGGAGAGTTGACAAGAAAGGGTTTCCTGTTCTGCACGAGTTTTAAACTTGAGATCTTTTTCATTCTGCATTTTTCTGGACTGTGTTTCCAAGACATTTCAGAGTTGTCATTATGTGTTGGACAAGCCCATCCCAAAATAGCCAAGGGTTTGATCAAATGCATATGCAGGGCACTGAAATCCGTGTCTTTGCTTGAGGCAAGCAGGGGTTGAGCTGCCTCCCATATTGGTATCTTGCCTGAACAATATGTCTTCTGACTGGTTGGGAGTGATTGTTGTGGATGTCATTTCCCGTTCTAATTAGCCATCTGCTGCCCCTGGGGGACAGCGATGGGGACTCTGCCCCCATGGCTGGGACCCCGCGGAGCCGAGTGCTGCGGATGCACGTCCTTGTCCCGGCAAGTGACACAGCTCTTGAGCTCTGCTGGTCAGGGCTGGAGGAGCTTGGAAGGCCTGTGTGCGTGTGTGTGGGGGGCTTTTGTTTTGACTAGAAATTTTGTCTTTGTAAGCAATGCATATGTTGCTGTGGAAAGTGTTGCTTCTGACAAACATTTTTCTGGCAAAAATGTGGTTTTGCAGACTCCAGCATTTCTCTGCATTTCACAAATGGTCTAAATTGCAGCTAACTGCTATGCTCTATGTAACTGCGTGTATGGACACTCCCCATCCTGCTAAGGAATTTTGTAGCTTTTGTCCTCTTCAGGGCTGAAGTTTTCATTTCTTCTAACTAGTAACTCTTTCTTTAGAGTAGTAGACTGCATAGGAGTGGTAGGACCTGATAGTGTTACATAAAAATTATTTTTCATGGGTAAACTTTCCTTTGAAAAGGTTTGCAAGGAAATTAGGCAGAATGGGTGGATACCATGTGCTTGTGTTTCCACAACTGTGTTAAAAATATTCCTTGTAGCATGGTGCCAAAAGAAAAAGAAATCACCACCCAAATGATACGGAAAGAGATAATGAAATGAGATAAAATGTGGTACAATGATAGCAAACAACTGTAATAGAAGGAATGTGGTGGAAATAACAGATAAGCACTTGAATCCGGGTATGGAGGTCAGTAATGTTAGCTCTGTGAGGGGGGTCACCAGTGGTGAGCTTGCCCCTTGCTGTTGCTTTTCTGCTGCAAGAGGCAGGAGGTGAAATCAGGCACCCTACATGGTAAGATTGTGTCCTTGGAGATAGACAAGTTAAAGTAAGGAGGAGAAGGGGCAAATCAGACAGATGGCTGTGGCTATTTATAGTGTGGTTTAGGACATTCATTACTTGATTCAGAAATTGTTGATATTTACTCTTTGTTGGCTTTTAGATAACAGTCCTCATGTTGGATTAAGTTTCTAGTTAAAAATCATTCTGTTAGCTGGATAAGCTGTAAATGTTCTTCACAGAAAAAGTAATGAGCAGTGAGTTGGTGAAATCAGTTATTAAGGTAATGGAAAACTTGTAAAGATTTCATTTGACTGATAAAATAGAGGATAAAATACAATTTGAAGAAGTTCTGTATAATATTTTCAAATATGATGATGTGGATGAAATTTCTGAGATTCTCTGTGAAAAGAATTGGCAAAAGTGCTGTAGAAGTCTTCTATAAAATATTTTTTCTCCTAAGGCAGATACTACAAAAAACCCCAGTGATTAATGTTAAATACCTCTCCGCTCCAGAGAAGCAATAATTTCAACTTAATTGTTTCATGCATGTCAGATAAATCAAAAGAAAGGCAGAAGAAAATAAGCCATAGTTACAATACTGAGGTGTGTTTAGTTGGGAAAGATGGTTCTAAATGAACCTTGGTGACTATCTGATAATCCTTTCTTTTGGAAACGTTTTTTTAGTAGGCTTTCTGTTTGCCAAATTCATGTGAAGCAAAGGAGAGAAGGCTCTGTACTCTTCTCTTTGCTTATATGCATGTGTGCCAGCTAATTCCAGTATACTCATTGATAAGTTCTCATGGTTTGTTTTATTTAAGTTGGGGTACTAGTGGGAGTAAATGTTCAGTGATGAAAGAGCTGCGTTATAGAAATTTGTAGAAGCAGAATGTAGATGCAAGCTGATGAGACTGGTTCTTTGCAGGACTGTACCTGGTTTTTATATATGGATTTTTTTTTAATTGCATAAATGATATGACTATTTCGTAGCATCAGATTCCCTTTGTTTTCAAATCTGTTAAAGCTGTAATTGAAAGTGTAGTGAAAACATGTTTTTTAGATGGACCTAAGTCGTTCAGGAAAGTGCTGCTGTAAATATTGACATGGCATGAACAGAGAGAGTTTTGCAATGTTGTGTTGTCTCTGTGTGGTCTTTAAAGCTTTCAAACACTTTTCACAGAACCTTATACTTGAAAAAAGGAAGAGCATTTTATGTTTTTCATGATTTGCTATAGAATTGTTGGATCGAGCAAAAATGGAATAAGTGGAAAGCTTTGGTTTTCCATGTCAGGTTAGCATATGGTGAAACATCCTGTGTGTCTTTACTGGTGCACATTTATAATTTCAGTTGGTATCTCTGTGTCCTACTCAAATTTCAGCCCTTCTTTTTCTGTTTAAGGTGTTGACTCATGTCAGTTTTGTTGCATCAGAAGTGTTTGAACAACAAGTTGCAAATGTAACTTAAGCTTTATTGGTGTTTCAGTAGACACAGTAACTTTATTTACTAATTTTAGAACAGGCTGTGTAAAATTCCTTAAGGAAGATCACATCTGTCTCCAGAGACTTTTGGTTCATCTTAATTTATTGCTGAAAGAAGAAAGACTGTACAAATACCAAACCTTAACTAAAATGGTTATCAGCACACAGTTTTCTGAGAAAATATCTATTGGTCAGCAACCTACTCACATATTTGGCTTCACAAAACTTCCAAGCCATGTCAAGTTCTCCTTTCCAAGTTTTTTGGCTAAAAAGTGGCAAGAACTGACTTTGAAGTAGATGAAGGATTGTTATGTTTTATTTTTAAATGCTGAGAAATGCTTAGATACCTGAAACAGCCTTTCTGAACAGTTTCAGAATGCTCAGAATCCAAGCTTTGCAGACAATACACTAGAAATAAAAATACTCTGAAATGTGGAAACAAAAGTTCACTTCATCTGAGTGGCCTGTTCTGTGTGGGCCTGTAGATGAATTCACCTAGAAGATACTCTTTTCCTATTTGAAAAGTGTTTGCTTTATGCTCACTAGTATTGAATATTTTGAAAATAACCCAGTGACAAAGAAGTTAAATTAAAAGTTGCAATGTGGAAAGACTACATTTTTCCTGCTCTTAGCCAGGAATATGTTTCCCTTTAGGGCAGTCACATAGGGCAGGATTGCAAAAGCATCAGAGCAAAAATGACATGCACGATATTCATATCCAAGCTTGTAAACAGGAGGTGAGAACAAACTCTTTTTTTTTTTTACATCTGTTTCACTTGATGTCCTGGTCAGTTCAGGGTGGTCATGCATGCTTGAGTACAAGGAGTAGCTCATCCTGGATGTAGGAGTGAGGAACAGGAGTGTGCCAATTGCCTCTGCAAATGCTTGTGTGGTCAAGTCTGGTTCACTCCTATTTTTGTTACTGAAGCCAAATTTAAAAATCTCCTCCAGATTTGTTCTTCCTTGTCTTGCCATACCCCAAGTGATTCATTCGGCCTGTGAATTCCCATTGTCTCAGTTTAAATGTGAGCCATGAGTCTATTTATCTGCTCTGGTGCTGACTGCTGTCGCTGCATTTCTGCCATTCTTGCACAGCAAGTGGAAAGGAATTCGAGCATTGGCAATTTAGACTCCAGCTCATAATATGTGATTATTTTGCGACATGTCATTGCAGTGTTGCCTATAGAATTACATCACATTTGCAAGTTGCACTCTTTTTGTGCTTACACTACCTGGAGAGTGCTCTTGAGTGAAAAAAAATGGTTCATGCTCACCACTTAAGTAGGTGTACTGCAGAAATGACTGGAGCTTTAGAGAAATGTTTTGCTTAAGCATGATTAAATAAGCTGAATATATGTTGCTTTGCTAACTCAGCAACTATTTTGATGTTTGCAATTGTCGGAACAGTGAAAGGTAGCACTCAAGAGTGGATAGAAGAAAGATTTACTATCTGAACAGAGGTCTGCCTAATAAAACACTCCAAAGTACAGAAAGGCAAATCTTCCTGTTTTTGAGATGCTTATGTTAGTAATCAAGGTATTGCCAGAAATAAATTGGGACATAATTTTTGACTCTGGATCATTTATTAGGAGTTTTCAGTCTTACTGATTTTTTTAACAATGTTTTCAAAGAGATGAGGAATGTAAGTAAATGGCATTTTCAGCCATCTTTTATTACTTTTATCTCTTTTGGATGGTTTTTTCAGGGTTTAGCTCTGATGCCAGTATTGGGACATCTCTGAGAAATCCAACAAAAGTAATGTGTCAGTAGCAAATTGTGCTGTGCATTAGTCCCACAAGGCGCTATCGTCTAGCATGAGTGTGTTTAGGATAAATGGGGTGAAGTACTTATGTGTGAGGTGAAGTTAAATATGCCTTGGTGCCTGCCAGTCATTTCAGCCTGTGACCCCACTTGAGTTTTGTGTTATCTTAAATGGCTACAGGCACTTACCAGAGCTTCCTAGCCTCCCTTGGCACAGAGTGCTGGTCAGTGTGTGTTGTGGAGTTAAGTATAAAGCCTGAAAAATTGTTTTCTAGTTGTACTACACCATTGATATTTCCTTTCCCCCTCCCCTGTACCTGTCTTTTTCTCCTTTCTTCTCACCTCTTGGGCATGGCCACACTTACTTACAAATATACTTAAATACGTAGTGCTTCAGTGCACCAACTATGATCTAAAATACTGAGTACCCTGGCAGCCTACAGAATCCTTCTGGCAGATCTTGGTAGACCAGTTAGCAAAACTGTTCCAGACTGATTCATCTCTATAATGTATTTAGTTATTTTAGCCATCTGCATATTTTTTTAAATACTTTTCTTGCAGTTTTTTTCCTCCTTTGTTCTCTTTCTCTCAACTTGTGAAAACCTTGTTGTTGAATTATGGAAGCATTATATAGAGAATTCTGTGTCTTAGTAGCTCTTTGCCATATGATGCCCATTGACCTTCAAGTGCCTATAAATTTGAAGTGGGGTTTACTTTAAAATATTAAGATAAATATTTTAAAGAAAAGAATAGGCTTTTTATAGTTTTTGAGTGTTGAGAATTATAAAAGATAAATTGCTTTTTAACCTGAAGTAGCTGTAAAATTCAGGAACTGATAGAAGTTGATACTAAACATGCATCAGTTGTTCGGCAGTCGTAGGTTTATTTTTAAACATTTTCTGTTAAAGATAAATATTCTTTATCTCCTGCTGTTTTGTAATATCAAGATACCAGCCTAAAAAGGTGTCCGGATGTAAGACATACTTTTTAACATCCTTGTAGTTGTGGTTGCTGATTCTAGGAGGTGTAGAGTTCAGTTTAAAGTTTTAAACATTGGTAAAATCCACACTTATTAAGATGCAGTTTTATTATTGGATTATATTGTTATGACTGCTAAGCCTGTATTAGGAAGTCAACAGGATTTAACTGCCTAAAACATTGCCTCACCTATTTGTCTACTTCACAGTAATGTGATCCTAGAGTCTTTTGGGGAATTTCTTAAAACAACACTGTTGTTGCCTGTGGGAAATTTTTTTTTAACGTAAGAATGAATGTTGTTTTTAAAATCTCTCAGTAAAGAAGTGGAATAGTTAAGATAACCACAGTGCTATTAACTTAGACCGGATGTGTATGACACTTCTCAGTTTTGTTGCAGTTGGTAAATACGAAAAACTTCAGTCGGGATAAAGCGGGAAAAACAATACTGGACTCTACAACTGCAGCTAGAATATGCTGTTCCAGGCATCTCTCTCTTCCCAATGTTCTCCGGTTCTGTGGGTGTTTTTTGATTTCTTTTCTCCTACTCTCTTGATTTGAATTTCACGGTCGAGCTGGAATACAGTAACTTTTAGCATTTAGCCTGGAATAAACTCGAGGCTGATGCTGCCTTGATTCCTTGCTGGGAGCCAGTGGGGCCGGCTGCTTTATGGAGACGATGTGCCCCACCCACAAGGCGAGGAACAACATGAGGTTTTGTGTGATCCCCGTAGGCGATTTTGAGGTTTGCAATGACTAGCTTACAACTTGATGCATTTTAACCTCATTAGCCAGAAGGTCAATTGTCACAGAACCTGTTTGTTGGGAATATTTGCAGATTCTTGAAATATTTGGCAAACCTTCCCAGGAGTGGCCAAAGCACAACTGTTGCAGATCACTCAAAGTGGAAGGGCATCTCCTTTGCTCTCCTACTCCCTCAGGTGTAGCACAGGCTTCAGGTTTGACTTGTGCTAAAGCTGCAGCCGTGGGAAGTGGCCTATGGGGTCTCAAATGTATTGATAAAATTCTGTCATTTGTGTCTGAATTAGAAGAAAACTGTAGTTGCACAGTTCAGTTATACTTTTCATGGTGTTTAAACCTAGACCTCTTACACATGAAATGTTTGCACAGACATTTAGACAGGTGTTGTCTATATATATTTTAATTGGAATAGTGATCCTATTGTTTTGTTCTAGGAACTGGGAAAATACTGCTAGATGTCATAATTTATATATTTAAATTCAATTTACTAATTTATTTGGTTTTCATTTATACTACAAAGTGTTTCTTTCAGGGTTTTTTGCACGTTTTTATTTAGTTGCCAAACATTTTAAAATATTAAATCTGCTTAAGAGATATGAACTGTAACTGCTCTCATTTTCAGAGACAGACTCTCTCAAAAATAGTGAGTATTGGACATAAAGCTGCTACTCTAAAGAAAAGCATAAGCAGACTATGCTGTGCAGCCTCCAGAGAGACAGCAAAATAGTTCTCAGTCTCTTGATTTACTAGTAAAACTACCTATCTGTAAAGTATAGTTGAAGGATCCTATCAATAAGCTTGTGTAGGGCTGAACAGGTGACTCTTGAGCTGTGGACTTGACTCTGTTGTTGCTGCATGCTTTTTGAGTTAGAAGCACAAGGATTTCTTGGAAGTCCAGGAAAAAGAAAAGCTAAAAGACATTGGTAAGAGCATTGACATACTACTGACAATAAAAGACATCCACAGGAACGTGGTGTTGTATGGTGTTTCTTAAGCATATCCATTAATGTTTCTCCCTCTTACAAAAGTAAGCTGTCAAAACAACTGACAAGTTGCATTTTTCATTTTCTTTGGGCTGCTACCAGTGGAAGATGACTTTAGTCTCAATTGTAAGCACAGTAATGCTAGTTTGACCTTCGTAGTACAGCAGTGCATGAACTGGATCATTAGTGGCAGTCTTTTTACTCAGTTGGGTAAAAAATGCTTCATTCCAGCATGTTCACTCAGTTTGTTCTTGGTTAGAAATTGCTTGCAGACAGCAGGTCACATCCTACATCACTTTAGCTTGTGTTCTGATGACAGTAAATGATCTTTCCCATTTCAGCCAAATAAATGTTTACATGTTCTACTGTTTTTAAAAGTGTATTTTGATGTTCTCTCACTTGTTGACTAGAAGGGCACACGTTTATTTCTGCAGGGCCTGTTTGGAGAGAGGGAGAGAGAATCTTGGTGTCTGCACAGTTACTGCAAACCAAGTTATGTGTACTTGAGGTGTTCGTCTTATTACTCAGAGAGTTGGTGACCTTGCTGAGTTGACAGGCTTCTTGCACAGTTACGTTCCTCAGGGTAGGAAATGCTGACTCCAGCACCAGCATTTCTTCTGTGCCTTTCTTTAAACCTGAGCTTAAAGGAACATGAGAATTCAGTTGAAGTTTTTTGTTCATCCCAATTCAAGTGTTAAGTGACAAGAAGCTTGATGCCGGAGTGAGAGGCCTTTCTTTTGATTGTTGACTTTTTTAGTTGGAATTCAAATGTATTTCCCCTATTGAAGGTGAAGACCCGACTTTGTTGGAGAGCAGCTGGTGTTTTTCATTTGTCATAAACCTGCTGCTCTAGTTGGTGACTGGCAGTTAAAGATCCTTCAGGTGTCTGTCAAGCTGCTTACTGGCTGTACTTGAGCAATGAAATTATGTCAGCTGGTGTCATATTTTAGAGCAGCTGCTATAGATGGCCACCAACAAGTGGCCTTTTAGAGTAGGATTCACCTTGCTTGGTCTCCAAAATTCAACTGAGTTAGTTGTGTGCGTTCCCTTCATAGCTGGTGGAGAGAAAATGGCATTTACAGACTCTGTTTTTTCTCACTTTGGGGTAAAAATCTGCAGTCAGATAAATTATTCTTTAGAAGCGATGGTGTCTATTAACTAAATTATCTGGGAATTTCTTGCAGGGTTGTGACAGGCGAGGATACGATATTCCTGCTCATTTCTCCTTGACTTTCCCTAGAGATTGGTACAGACTGCAGTGCCTACAGAAAACACTTACAGACCTGCTATGGGCATTTATATAAATGAAAGATTTATTGGTATTGATATCCAACAGCTGATGGTGTAGACCTTTTTTCATGTTTGTGCTTCTGAAGACACAGATGAGATTCTTGGAGACTTGGCTTCAGAGGTGGCAGAAAGCTTCTGATCCTGAAAATGGCAGGTGGCTTGCAATGCAAGTGAGGCTGGCATGATGTGGTGACTGCCTGTAGGTATTTATGTCTAACAGTGTATTCATGAATTGAGCAAGCACAACAACTTGCCTCTTAAAATGGACTTGATTTGGGCATTAAGTACCCAAGCAGGTAGCTCTTACTTTATGATTAGGCATTAGTATCTTGTATTTGTCACAATTTTATATTTAAAGGAGATTTTTCACAGGGAGCTAAACACTTACTCTGTGCTGGAAGTTGATAAAGGTTAGCTGTGTATTTTCTACTTGACTTTTATTTACTTCTGTACCATTTCTCTCCTTGTCTCCCTCACCAAAATACCTTTCCCTGTTTTTTTTTTTTTCCTCTCTTAATTACAGTATTTCTGGAGAACTTTCTTTAACCTAGTTTTGTAAGTATCATAATTAACGCTGTAATACAAATGGGGGTCTATTTTTCTTTTAGCAGAACATGGTTTACATTGTGGTTTTTTTACTCATATGTAGGTAATATGTATCTGTAGAACAGTACACTAGCTTATACCCTACATCAGTTAGTGAGCAGAAGTACTTTATCATGTTCTCCTGCTTATTGTTGGTAAATACTTTTATCTGCTGAAGGCTTTTTGTATGCTTATTTCATCCATCCTTTATCCTTTATTGAATGTTTAGCCAAGAGAGGAAGTAAACCCTGTCAAACAAACCAAAATTGCTTTATTTCTTATCTTTTTTTCTTATTTTTTTGATCTGCAGTGAGCATGCAGTTTAGGAGGCTTATCTATGCAGTGTTTTGTGTAAGCATATAATGTTTATGAAACATAGTAAGCCAATTTCTTTTGAACTCTACAAATAGATTTTAAAATAACTATGGGAAGACACTCACACTTAAGATCTATGCTGAATGATTTTCAGGAAGCAGAATCTAAATTGAACCCTTGGTTTTGCAGGCCCAGATTGCCTTTCTTCAAGGTGAAAGAAAAGGACAGGAAAATCTGAAGAAGGATCTAGTGCGAAGAATCAAAATGCTGGAATATGCACTTAAACAGGAAAGGTATGCTGTTTTACTGATGAGTACGTGATGAAGAAATTCTGAAGACAGATACTTTATTTTGCCTTTGTTTTTGATGAAACAAAGAAATATTTTTTTTATGTATATTCAGTTCTCAGATTGACAAATAATATTCCACTAAATAAAACCATTAGTCTAAATGTCTGCATTATGATAAGAACAATAGCTGACATTATATGGCTCCAAAAACATGCTAATAAAACCCATGGTTGATCGATAAGGAATACTTTTTCCCTGGTAAAATTCCACCTAACTGAATAGATTGTATCTCAGAATTACAGTGTATTCTCTTTTTTATTCAAAGTACTAGCTTTGTTTAACAATATATGACAACTGAAATACTAAATAACTGTCTTCAGTGTAGTAATTACTGGCTTTTAGTCTTGCTAAGTTTTTAGTCTTTTCCATATGATAGAATCTACAGGAATATCTTCTGGAGGCTAATTGTACGAGTGAAGAAATGTTTGTATATACCAGTTAATCAACGTCTATTTTTTTGTTCATGGGGATTTTCAGTAGAAGTCCTTAGTTTGTTTTATTCCTACATATACTTTTCTGTTATTCTGATCTTTGAGGCAAACAAGTTGGTTTTTTTTTATCATGGTTTTAGAAAGCTCTCTGTTCAACTGATTTATTTTAGGCCGAGTTTAATCTTTTTTTATTAGTAAAATGTAATTTAAATTTTTTTAATAAAGAGTATATTTATGGTACTACTGCAAAGCAATCATTGCTTACATACATTTTCCTATCAGATAATTCCTGCTTTAATTCCCTTTAATAAAATATTAATAACATAAACCTCTCAAATAGTTCATGTTAGTAGAGATAAGATTAAAAATATACACATATGCAAATAAGGAATAGGATGTTGCTGCTAGAGAATTTAAAAAGGACACTTAGTTATACATCACGGTGTTGCATTTAGGTTTGCTCATCTTCTGTGGGCTGCTTGAGCACAAGACATGCCTTCTACCATCCAGTTCATCTCTTTCTGATAGGAGCCAATTCATCTGCTAACATGAAACTGCAGCCAGTTTTCTGGCCAACAGTAGCCTCGGGGTTCCAGTGTACTAGCTTCCCCTTTGGGGAGTTCTCAGAGAAGTGCTTAAGGGGGATACTCTTTTTGCCCAGTCCTTATGGTACTGATCTTCTATCAAACAGCACAGAAAAATATCCAATGTGTGCACCATAGAGATTGCAGTTTATAGCTGTGGAGAGACTTCCATTTGGGGCATGAGTCACTTTAAAAAGACAGACAACAGAGTATGTTCTTGTTCAGTTAAGGATATAATCTACGTTATATATATTCTATGAAGATTTCTTATATTTCAAAACTGAGGTAGCTAAA
>WEIV01014817.1:0-22191 GCA_013390005.1 Calyptomena viridis | reverse complement strand
AATTTCAAGTTACTAGGTGTGAAAAATCAGCATTATTAAGTAAGTTCTTCCTTATTAAGTGTAATTCAGTTTAATATGAAGAAACTCAATCAAAAGGAAAAGAATCCATCTGAACTTTGAAGTCTAGGCTGAATTACAGGACTTGTTCCCAGGCAACAATATCCTTTCTATTGTGAAACTGAACAGATTTCACACTGAACAAGGGAACTGAAAGTTACTTCTGCAAGAAGTCACAATTTAAGATCAGTACCTAATTTGAGTGATCTACAACTTCAATCTCCAGCCTTGCACTTTTATGCACAGAAAATCACATTAAAATATCAATGTGCAAAACCATGTTTAGAGATTCAAAGCTTCTACCAAAATACTACCAAAATCCTTCCCCACTCCTCTTTCACAAAAAAAAAAAAGTGTTCTGAAAGGATTTGTTTCATAACAAGGCTTTTCAAAAGCATGCATTTAGCTTTGCATTTGTGTTTACCTTAACATGGTGAAAATATAGCGAGGGCTGGCAGCATCCTTTCCACCATGAAGCCTGGTGCCAAACTGACCAATAGGTTGTAGCAGATTCACATTGTTACTTCCAACAAAGTTCTGAGCCAAGTTGACAATAGTCATCATTAATGCTTGCTGCAAGAAAATATATATTCATAATAGTAAGTATAAGTAGAGACAGTCTTCCCTAATGAGCCAGTAAAATCTATTTTTAATGCCCCAAAATCGTCTGACTAACCTGAATTAAATTTTTTAAAAAAGTAGTCTCCCTGAGAAAGGAATGTTGTAAACCTGTTACAAGGGTTGCTGGCAAAACATAATGCTTCCTGTTCCATAGCCACACTTTCTCCCTGATTTAAGTGTCCTTACCTTCTAAGCTTATGAAAACCCTTGAGATTCTCAATTTTTAATAAAGCATTTCTCTGGAAAGCACAAAGGGGCACAAACTGACTGCACTTACCACTGCACAAACTACTCATTGCTTTTAAAGGAAGAAGAGAAGGATGAAGGGACTGTTGATATATCAACTCTTGCTACTATGCAACTATTTCAGAAAAATATAAATGAAACAGGAGCTAGAAATAACCTTTGTTCTGATGCTGTAACAAGTTTTCAAAGAACAGTGTCTCTGTTTCTTTCCATAAAATACTTTATTTCTTGTTTTAGACAAAAATCGTCCTAGCACATAGTTCCTACATTCCTATGGTTTGAGAATCTAGACGTTATCTAGGTAATTAGTTATCTACTATTTTTCTACAAGACACAAACTCTTGGAAAGAAAGGAAACACCCAGTCTTATTAAGTTACATACTGTTTGGTTCATTTTCTTTAAAAGTAAATCTGTGATTAGTAGACTTATAGTCAATAGGTTTGCAATTTCACTACCTAATTGCATTTACCTAATAATTTACATAGGCTAAAAATCCTCAGAACTTTAGCATTCCCTGTACTCACCTCCCCATGGTGATAAGCTGACATTTCAGCCACAGAACCAGCCAGCTGAGCAACCTTTACTTCACGTTTGTCATTTCTCTTAAAGCAAGTGAATAAAACTTTGCGTTGCCCTGGTTTTAAACCTGTTAAGAAGAACATCCCATTTTTAACACATACAAGTACAGGTTTTAAAGTGATAAATTCATTTTGCCTTATTAGAATTTCTAATCTGTCAGAAGAAGTCCAAACATTAAATGGAAGCAAATTCATACTGAAATATCAACAATACATTAATATACCAATTCTTTTAAAATAATAAAAAAAAATTTACCCAACTCAGAAAGTTACCAGAAAAGTGGAAATGCAACCTTTTCAGTCAATTAGTATTATACAGCATAGAATGCTTCTTTCTAAAAAACAGCAATTTGATTCTAAGTGTAAGACTTCCACAAGTCAAGAATCCTTTCCATTCTACTCAGCAAAATCTTTTTTCTAAGAATAGCATCACAAGTTCACCAATGACAACTGTAATTGTAGCTTCCAAGTATTTTAAAGCACTCAATTTTTACTTTTCGTGTGAAATTCTCAAATACTCATGAAAATTCAGCAACAAGATATGCCACTTCTTTTTACATCTTTTATTAGAATTCCAAGAAAAAAGCCAGTCTCTTTGATATTCTGGTTTATTTTCATTGCTTAGGCAACTTTAGGTACAGCATCTGTGTAGAAGGGATTGCATCATATTTTCTGCATGTTATCTAGAACTGATAATTAGTTCTAGGTCATGCTTATTGATGTTTTAATTCACATACATTTCTGAAATGCACTAAAATATTGTTACATGTTACCATTACCACCCTAGGTCAAACCCAAGTGCAAAATTTAGAGGGAAGTGGGGGGAAAGAGACACTGACTCTAATTTCCATTTCATTTAAATATGGTCATTTTTTTTTACAATCTGTCTGCATCATGTTTTTCTGTTAATCTACTGATAGAACAAAATTAAAGGATTTTCTTTACACAAGAGGATCCCCAAGGAGTAAGAGTGATAACTAGTAACTGTGAAGAGATAGCCAAAATGTTCTTCCTCTTCATTTTTTTTCTGAGATTTGCCACCAGACTAGCCTATTATATATCACCTCATGATGCTAATGGACAAAAACCATTGCTAGAGTACTACACCTGCTGAACAGCTCACACACACCCAAAATGCAGAATTACAGACAAAATTGGCAGAAACACTGATAGCAATTATATATAATATTTACAATATTATATATATATACATTATATTACATATATACATAGACACATAAATATACGAATAACTATGTTCCCTTCTTATTTACTTACACTTCTGTAGAAAGAGTCTTGGAAAACTTCAATTCAAATAAACAGTTGTTTACTGCAAGCTCACTCTCTAAGTTTAAGGAAAATCATTCTACTGTTTCTGAGAAAGCCATCAGAGTTCAGTACTTTAAAAAAAACCAGTAACTTCTTGAAACATACAGCTCTAAAATTAACTATGGAAGTATGTCTGGAGAAGCTGAAACAGAGACTGACATTCTTTGACTCCCCAGAGATGTATCTGCCATACCTAACCCAGCCTCATTCTGCAGCAAAGCTGGGGATCCACCCTACCAGGAAGCTATCCTCCTGTGAACCAGCCCACTCTCTCATCTAAAAACACAAAAAGCTCTTGCTGTATGAATATTTTGGTGTGGGTCTGTACTGTCAAGAGGGCTGACCACCTGCACTACAAAAAATGTACAGGAAAGTGGAGATAAAAGCGCTTCCCTCCACATACTCCCCTCGTGAAACCTCAAGGCCTTTTTTCTCATCTTAATAAGCTTATGCATATAGACAATAACATGGGTGGAAATTCCTGCTCACATCATCTGCAGACAGTTTTACGAATGAAGCTGTAGTGTAATGCAGTGAAGCTGCTTCTTTTAATGTTCATGCTACTGCAAGAGGAGAGCTAGTAAACCTGATTGACAGAACCCTAGCAAAGATTACAGGTCAGTAAACACTAGATCACTGCCTGTGGTGTAAGACTGAATGGAGAAAACATTTGCCTCTTCATCTGCACTCAGCTGCTGACTTGAATTTTAATTATTATAAGCACTTAAAAGACCGGCTTTCTCTGATGGCTTGACTAGAAACAAAGCAATTGTAGTGTCTGGGGAATAGCTCTGGTTAAGTAAAAAGGCTGTGCAGCAGCTTCCTCACAGAAGAAACACAGCAATTAGCACATAAATCACAGAACGGGTCAGGTTGGAAAGCAACACAGTGGGGTCATCTGATCCAACCTCCCTGCTCAAGCAGCATCATCCTAGAGCACACGGCACAGGATTGCATCCAGATGCAATCCAGATTCTTGAGTATCTTCAGTGAGGAAGACTCCAAAACCTCTCTGGCCAATCTGTTCCAGTGCTCGGTCACCCTAGAAGTAAGGAAGTTCTTCCTCATGTTCAGGTGGAATATGCTGTGCATCAGTTTCTGCCCATTGCCTCTTGTCCTATTGCTTGGCACCACCAAGAAGAGCCTGGCTTCATCCTCCTGGTATCCTCCTTTCAGATTCTTATTGACATCAATAAGGTCCCCTCTCAGTTGCTTCTTCTCAAGGCTGAACATGTCCAGCTCCCTCAGCCTTTCCTCATAAAAAACAGATGCTGCTTAACTGCCCTCTGCTGGATCCATTCCAGGAGCTCCATGTCTCTCTTGTACTGAGGGGCTGAGAACTGGACACAGGACTCCAGATGTGGCCTCACTTGGGCTGAGTAAAGGGCCAGGATCACATCCCTCACCCTGCTGGCAATGCTCTTCCTAATGCAGCCCAGGATACCATTGATATGAAATGATAATCAACATACAGAAGTTCTTACATTCTCTACTTAAATGCATTGATTCCAATAAAAACCACAGTTTTAAAAACAATCAACAAAGAGGAACAATCAACGAATCATAACAAATTATCAGCTTACCATCAACAAGGGAAGGGATGGATCTCTCGTTGTCTGAATTTGAGAAAAGGATCAACTCCTTGTTAATGAAATCATTGTAAGTCAAATGTTTCGTTGCTGTGCCATACAAAAATTGCTGGGAAAAAACACATACATTATTCATTCAATACAAATAGTACATTACATTTAAATCTCACCCAGCAGATTTATTACAATTATTTAGGACTCACCTCGGGAAGGCCATGTAGCCGACGCTGCCGCCTGTCTTCCATGAAATTTGTTAACCATTCTTTTCGGTCATCAATCTTCTTCTTACTGAAGGCCTGAAAAGATTCCAAGTACACTAAATTATCAGCAATATAAATGTTTGTGTAAATGTATGTTACATTAGTCAGAATTTTAAGTATATTGTACTATCTGATCAAGTATTCAATGAGGCTAATTTGGACAAGCTAAATCATATAACTAACGTTTACATTTAAGCAGCAGTACCAGTACATGACTTTTCAGACATTTTTGCACATTTTTTGGACTGGCAGATCTCTTACTGACTGCAATTTAAATTTATACTACTTTCCCAAAATTTGCACACGTTTAGACAAATCTTGTCATTCTTCCCCTCTTCACACCAGAGTTGTCTTTTGATACACAAGTTTGAAGGTCTTTCCCCACACAGCTTTAAGGTTTGGTTCATCATTTAGACTGAGTTATAACCATCTCTCATCAAGAAAATCAACCAAAGGTATTAGAAAAAATACCCTGCTTTTCTTGTCCTCTCCATGACCTCTTTGCTCTGTAAGCCACAGAATGCCAATAACTTGCAGATGTTCCTAAGTCCTCTTAAGAAAATTGACAACTTGACAAAATTGACACTGCATGAAAAGATTAAGCCAGAGTTTAGGCCAGCTGACTGAAGGCATCAGCCTTCATGATGACAAGGCATCACTTCTAAGCAACCACTTATCCCTACAAAAGGATGCAGGAATGTTCTGACTCTGCCACACTACAGAAACAGAGTTTCCTTCCAGTGAGTTTCTTGTCCAAAAGAGTACAAGAACACACAAAAACTGTGAGACACTGGAGTATTACATTAATTATTGGCTTGGACCAACTCAAGTGGTGTGTGTAGAGGGAAGGGATAGGTCAAATTTCATGAAGGTGAAGTATCCATAGCCCCTGTAAGCCTCAATGGGCACCCCTGGAGCAGCTGTCACTCAAAGGCAGCCTGGGATCACTCCCACACCACACCTCTTTTCTCCTTTACCCAGTCTCAGAATGGTTGACACACCAGGAGCACTGCCCCACACCTTGCCTGGACCCCCAGAGTGTCCAGTGGGCTAGAAGTCCTGCCTGGGGGCAGGGGGCTGTGGCCACAGGGGGCCAGAACAGATAAAAGCAGAGAGGTGTTCTCTGGGCTTGTTTAAAACCTGCCACCTAGACATGTGGAAGCTGGGCTTGCACAGGACTCTGGCTGGTACTATATTTTATTCTTATTCTCTTTCTTTCTTTACTTCTCCTCCAAATCTCGTATCTTAATCTTTTGGGTAGCTTGAGATCAGATGGGTTGGATTCCACTAAGTTGTATGGGTTAGCATGTGCTAAGTCAATGCTTTGTGGCACGCTATGTTTTGGCTAAATGTTACCCTCTACACTTTTGCAAAGTACTCTTATTTTCTAAAGTTTACCAGTAAAAGTACCTCCTGAGAAAATGTGTGCAGTGTCTTCTCCTGTGTGCTCTCTTAAGGTTTTAAAAGAACTGAAGGCTCGTTAATAGATCCGCCGAGTGGATTTTTGGAGCCTTGTATACTTTTAAAGTAAAATCCCTCCAGTGAACTCGTAGCTGGGGTGCTGGGGTGTTAGAGTGGTTTAAGAAAGATTTAAGAAAAATTTTGACTACTTTGGAAAAACTTAAGAGAGTTGCTGAAGTACTGACTTTTTTCCTCAGGGAATAACATATAGAGACTCCATCATGTCTTGATTTCAACCACTCTCCTGAATAAGAAGAGAGTCATCAGCATTATCCTTTTCAAAGGACTCTAACTGGAGCGCTCCAAAAGAGCTCAGTGAGTAGTTTCATTTCCTTGGAGACCATGATATTAAATAATAAATATTAAACCTTATTAATTTAGTCTCTGAGAAAGAGACTGTTTTGATCAGACTGACTTTCTTTGTGACCAAAGCTTGATAACTCATGTCAGACATCTGAAAGGCTAAAGATAAGGGTTTTGTAAAAAACATGACTAAATTCTTACAATTTTCTTCCGTCTCCTTTCAGTTTATCTATACCTTTTCTAGACCACTGAAGTGACAAATGACCAAGAGCTGGATCAGCATAAAATTATTTTAATAGAATAAATAAAATTAAGATTTTGAATAAAAACTGTTTAAAATATATATTCTGGAATAGAATAAGAAGGTTTTTTTCTGTCTTCACTTAAAACTGCTATTCGAATACTTCCTTTGCTAGCAAAAGAGTTCTTCAGAATGCTGACAAATTTGTTATGTGACATAATTTTTGCTTGCCTAGATGACAGCTACCATGAGGCCTGGTAGGGCCTATTATCTTACACTACCTGTGCCCAGAGGTAAATCTGGGGCTGGGATTACATCTATCAGCAGAAGAAACATGAGCAGGAGTACAAGTGAAGCTTTTACTAACAACTCCAGTACTAGTCGAAGTTCTTCAAGTATAATAGAGATAACCTAAAGCTTCATCCTAAATTGACAGAATACCATTGTCTAAATACCATTTTAGACAACAGTGAGGATCAGCCCTAACAGGTGACATGGCCTCAGGTATCGGCCTGTGTATGGCGTCTACTTGTAGAAACTGAGATCAGAATTCGTTAGTAAAAACACACACTTCACTGCATCCATGGTTTAAGTAAAAAGTTGTTTTGTCTAAGATGGGTATTTTTCCATTTTCCTTCTTTTTCTCTCCCTTTTTTCCTCTCTGATATGACCTACACTTAAAATGGCAGATTAAAAGTAGATCAAAGTTGAAATATTTCTTGAGAAAACAGCTTTGCCCCAGACATTTCATCCTTTGTCCTTCCACAAACTTCCCTTGAAACACAAGTACTTTCCTGCACACAAATACCTATAAGATTTCAAATTCCAATATGTAGAGCACGTGCATGAATACACATATGCCACAGTGATATATCTTCCATGAATAAATATTTATCTGACCTTATTTGCTCAGAAACAAAATACAGATCCCTGAGTAGATGTGAAACATAATTTTTTGTGCCATCTTGTCTTACATGAAGTACTTTTTTGCACATTCTGTCTTTAAAAGTCTTACTGTAACATTTCTTCATATCCACATCACACAGAACTATCAAAGCTAAAAGGAGAAAGTAGAGGTGATTTTGTAGCGTGGATACAGCTTATTCCGAATATAAAGTATTTTCCAAAAGCTTCTTTCTCTCCCAAAAGCATTTTTTTTCAGGTACTCTAAAAAAACTCCAAACCACCCTGTTGGGTCTTTCTCATGTGCCATTTTCAGCAAACAATGGAAGCTAAAACATATCATATATAGAAGCACTTTTACAAGTTGTTACCAGTGTAATGGCAGCATCATCTTCAGGACCAGCATATCGAAATAAGATCCGATGTCTTTCCATGTCAGCAAAATATTCTTTTGCTTCTTTAGCAGTGCTGGTACCCAATCCTGTAAAATAAAAAGAAATAGTTCATACTAAAAATTAAGTTTTATTATCTTACCCTTTTTATTTTATTGGGAATATTATAAAATCATTACATAAGATACTGTAATGAAAACAGCTACAAATCAAACTTCATAGCACCCATTTACTATAATTTATCCATAGGGTTCTCTTACTTGTTTTTAAACAAACCTTTGTAGTATTTTATCTTCCATGCTTTATGATTCTCCATATGCTTTTTCCACTCATCAAATTCAGGGATACTATAGAATGAAAGTTCTTGCTTATTTTTGCTTGCCTTTAAAAAAGTGAAACAAAAAAAACAAAAAAAAAATATTAAATTTTCTGTTGTACTGCAAGTAATCCATAAAATCTCAATAATAGAACCCATACCTTCACAATAGGGGTGATGAATTCCTCAAGAAAACCATGTTTCAACAGTGATGGCCAATTGTGATGAATAAAATTGATCAATAAGCCCTTTATGTGAGATCCATCTTGATCCTGAATCAGAACATGAAAACATGAGGCAATATTATATAACGTGAGATTCCCAAAAGCACCAAAAAACCCACTCACTGGCCTGGGTACATCAAAACAATGTCTGTTGACAGAAAGTATAGAAGGAACCGCTAGTTTTAATTTGGATTCTAAACTGGGCCTGGGTATGAAATAACCACCTGTGAATGGCACTGTCCCTGAGCTAATATTAAGCTCTTCCAAGCCAAGTGCATGGTTGCAGTTCAGAGTTTCTCTGCCTGTGGCATGTTTTCACTGAAAGCTACACAGCTCTCCCATAGACCAGAGAATTAAATTTTTGTGGAAGAAAGCCAAGTCTGGCCCACAGTTCTCATTGGTGGCAAGATGCTTGATAGTTCAATCATGAGATTATCCAAAAATAATGGCCTACATCCTTGTCTCTGACTTTCTAGCAATACCAACTTATCTACTCTTCCCTTTTGTCCTTACTTTCAATGTACTTTTGAGTTATCAAAAGCATGCTTTTATTATTACTTTGGCTTCTCTGCTATTTTGTGCAGCAAAGTCCAGTTGTTCATTTGGAGCAACCAAAACAAGATATAAATAAATTAATCATGTAAAGAAACCTCACACACTGTGAATGAATCCATACTGTCATAGTAGAGACAGGTTATAACGCACAAAAATGTAACCTGTGAAATTGCAACAAAACACATTGTAAGAAGCTCTGTATATTAAAACCTGCGAATTTCAGACTTACCTGATCTGTCATGATCATAATTTTTCCATATCTCAAACTTTTCAGAGATTCTGGATCTTCATAGCTTTTCTTGTATTGTAGTCCAACTATTTTGATGATGTTATTAATTTCTGCATTTTCCATAATCTGTATAAAGAAGTTATTTTTGCAGTCAGTGTAAAAAGTAGAAATTTAGAAATATCCCAGTCCTTTTTAGGTGGGCTTTACAGCTACTTTTTCAATGCACGCCAACCTCAACATCATAACCTTTTTCTGCCCAGCCCCTGGCAGCCTTCTTTTGCACATGCAAATTCTGAATATTGCACCAAACTCTTTCTCCTCTATGGTCAGAGCACTTTGGGTCAGGAAAGCAGGGAGAAAACTCCACGTGTAACAAAAAGTCATCTCACAGAGCTGTCTTCTCTTTACACTGTTTCTATGGGTATATGCAACATCTCTCTTATTCTAGACAAATTATGGAGGGCAGCAGAAGTAATGTGATGTAATGCTGCTGCACTCGTGAGTCAATGAAATCACATGGCAATGGAGAGAATACAAAATTTTAGGGTTTTTAAGTACTCATGTTAATATGAGTCATAGCAAATTTCCTTCCATTTATGAAGAAATTACTTTATCATCCCAGTACTGCAATCCTACACTTACTATTACCAGGCTTATCCCAGGCTTTAAAGTAGCTGGTACTTTATGAAATCTCAGCCACAAAATTTTCATGAAAACAATAAAAATTAAATTATGAAGATGTAAATCTAGAAATCAAAACTAAACAGGAGACATCCGTTTGTCAGCAAAAAATGGAGAGGACACAACTACGTACCTGTTTGTGAGAAGCTTCTCGAACATTGAGAATTTTGCCCCTGAGTGGGAATACTCCATATCTGTCTCTACCAATAACACCTAAGCCAGAGACAGCTAAAGATTTGGCTGAGTCTCCTTCTGTTAATATTAACGTGCAGTCCAAGGAATGTTTGCCACCTGCAGGCCAGGAAGAAGTAGAGGGAAGGCAAAAAGACAGAAAGCATAACTCAAATAAAGAAATACAACTGAATTCTTCCTTAGCTGTATCAGGTCATGTAAATACACTGAATTTCTCTTTAGGGATGGCCCTCCATAAAACTGCACAAGAATGAGTATCCTTGCCCTTAGTAATACACTGTGGATTGCTGTGGACAAGGAGCAAAACAGACAAAATGGGATGCAATGGTTGCACATCTTATGTAACGGTCCCCCCATTCAGTCTGCACAAAAAAAGTCAGATTGCTTCTGTACCTTTACCATTTCATTTTTCTAACTGCAAATTTCTTACACATATACATTATGCATGTCAGTTACATACAGGAGTTATTTCCAATTCTGTATTTTCTCTTTCCTCGCAGTATATTTTAAAAAGTAATTTATTAAATCACATTTTTGTGTGGTTCCTTTTTTATTGTCCATCAGCCGTAGTACACAACTGGAAGAAAAACTTGACAGAAAAGCTCAAAAGATGGGAACATTTGCACTTATTATACCTCACAAATTTCTCAAACAGAAAAATAAATCTTTACTAACAGTGTAATTTTGACTCTACAAGACACAATGAATTTTGGTGCCTGTGTGCTCAAAATTGGTATGACATTTATGTTCTGTTTATTGCAACTGCAGTAGTGGAATACATGTTCCAAATAACAAAAAGGTTGAAAAAAGGAATCCACCCTTTTGCAAGGGTGCAAATGCTCATTAAATAGTATTGCTATTTTATTAAGGCTAAGCAATAGGAAAGACTGTAAAAAACTTCAAGCTGGTTAAGTCTCACCTATTGCTAATAAGTTTTGAATATACTGGAATTTAAAACAGGTGCTGTGATTTGCTTTTACATGGTAGGTAAAAACCAGCCCATACTTCCTATTACACAAAATTTACATTCAACATCTTTGGTTTTCTGAATCAAGATGTTTGGCCTAATATAATATAAATTAAGCAGCTATTCACACTGTCAATAACTACCTATCAGCAAGACAGGCTCTGAATACCAAGAAAAATACTAGTCTGCTGTTTCAGAATATATGAAAGCCAATATTTTTCTCTAAGTGAACTGAAGAAAACACATCTGAATGTCATCCAGGTGGACTTTCTTCTGGAATGGATATAATCATTAGCAATTAATTTCACGGAAATACAATGTGCCAGGTATTTTCCTGAGCACAACTCTAAAGAACTAAAAGGAAAAAAAAATACCTGAACTGGCAAGTTCAAAAAATCCTTTTATGCCTCACCAGATTTAGTAATCTAGGCACTCCCTTACAACCCTATATTCCTAGTTCTCTATTTTTGCTTTTGTTTCTACCCCCGCTCCTCCAACAAGCCACAGAGCTATGTATAGCTCATCAAGATCACAAAAAAGCAAGAATGACCAAGTATAGGACTCATTCTTTAGTGGGGGAAGAAATCTGCAGCACTGTATGGATACACTCTCCTATTCTTAAGTATTAAATGGCGTTGATTAAAAAATTCAGTGGTACTGGGCACCCAAGAAACTCGTGAATGCTGGACCTCAGCTACAAATTCACTCTTGAAGTAAAAATAAAATCTAAAAACCACAGGAATTACTAAAGTCAGAGGAGTCCATGGCCACAGACTAATCTCTCCCTGCTGCCCTGGACTATTTCATTCCAACAACTACTGGAACCTGGTATTAGAAACCATAGCCAACCCTGTTCCCTCATCTGATTTGGGGTGCTTATGAAAGTAATTCCAGATTCTTATAAATATTTATTTGTCCTGAAACACAAATACATCAAGTAAAACATCCTACATTTTGCTCCCAGGTTACATACAGGTGTAACATATATGAATGTCTTGAAGCAAGCTCCCTGAAACTGTATCTTCATGTATCATTTAAATCTTCTCCAGCTTACAGGGAGGTTGGAAATTCTTTTGAAAAGATGATTTATAACTCTGTAATGATTCACAATATTCTTAGCCATGTGCACATTCTTAGGCACCTAGAAGAATTGAGCTGCCTCTCACACAAAAAAAGAAGACATCCAGTCCTTAATTCACCAGGTCCTTAGAATCCTCAGTCATAGAATAACAGATGGGTTTGGGTTGGAACCCAAATATCATCTTAAATATAACCTTAAATTTCATCTAGTTCTAACTCCTCTGCCACAAGCAGGGACACATTTCTCTACACCAGGTTGCTCAGAGGTACACCCAACCTGGCCTTGAACACCTTCAGGGAAGGGGCATCCACAACTTCTCTGGGCAACCTGTTCAGTGTCTCGTCACTCTCACAGTAAAGAATTTCTTCCGTATATCTAACCTAAATTTCCCCTCTTTCATTGTGAACTCATTATTCCTTGTCCTATCACCACAATCCTTTCTATTAAGGTCCCAAAGACAAAGATGGGTAGTTCTATAGTGTTTTCTCTGTGTAGTCTTTAAAGAATTTCCATGGCACCAGGACTTCCTTTTTCCCTTTATGTTAAGAAACATCAGGCTTTCAGTCAGATGCAGCCAACAGCTGAAGTTCATTGAGACAAGTTCTCAAGAGCACACTCACCACCTCAGCCAACACTCTCAGCAACACTGAAGGAGTCACTCTTTTTTATCACCTTCTGCCTTCTTTTTCTCAATGAAATCTGTCAAGATCCTGATTGTTTTTGATTGTGCAAAAAAGAACAAAAAATTCCTTTTCAAGAGCAAACAGATGATCCATATGGTACCTCCAGTCTTTAAAAAGAAAGGACTAAAGCACTTTTTACTAAATATATTACTTGTGATCCTCCCATTTAAAACATCTCTGCCAGTACAGGTACCACTTCAGAAAGTCAGGCAAAGCCTGAAATGTGACAATACACATTGCACTCAGAAACTCAGACTGTGTCTCTGTCTTCCTGTGTGTCCACCCCAAATGTGTAATGCCTTCAGTGTGAGAAGTGTGGTATGTTCCAGATCTTCAATAAACCAATACATGGACAAGTCTCCTCGGGAGATGCAGAGCTCTCACTCCCCATGGAACAATAACTAGGCAGCAGAGAAATACTCGGCTAACAGGGATTCAAGCCATGCAAAGCTTTAGGCATCAGTGTTGAGCCCAAATGAATCCCTACATGCCTGCTTAGTTGAGGAAGTTTCAGAGTGAAAAGCAATGGAATATTTTATTAGCTCCCCTGTTAGACATTCTTTCTTCCCCTCACCTTCCATCAAAAAACTGCATAAGAAGCAATTTTGCAGGCTGCTTTCCAAAGCAGAGCTAAAAAAACCTATGAATGAAAGTGTATCCAAAATCATGCATTATATGATTTAGGAGCACTAGGCTTGATGTACATAAAACCACATTATTTCCCCAAGCACACAATCTACGGAAGAAAAATACCAGGAACATACATCTGATAAAGAAATGCCAATTCCACAAGAAAAACACTAGTTATAGGAGACATGACTATCAACTTTTGAGACAAAATATAGTATCTGAATAATGGGAAAATTAATAAAATACTGAAGAAAACAAAATTAAAAAAGTCAATACCATGGAATCACAAAGGAAAAAAAATTAAACAGGTCTCATCATCTCATCAAGTCATTTGTGGCTTGAACACTGAAGCTCAAAAATTAAAAAAAGCCTCTTTACCCGTCTTACATGCTTTATCCTATTCAGCCCACCCACCTATTTCACTGCAATTTCTCTGCCTTTGCTTACTGTAAGGATGTATTAAAAATCAACTAACAGTAACATGAACTGGCAACGTTTCAAGCTCTTTACTCATATGTGCCCCTCAAATAATTCAAGAACAATTCCCATTGCTATTGGCACAAAGACTGCCAACTGATCCTGATTCCTAGCTGTGCCAAAGAAGCAAGCAGCAGAGATTGCCAGTTTGCCCTATATTCCCAGACAGGAACCTAATGGCATTTAAAGTCTTATGAAAAAAGTCTCTTGAAACATTCCCTCAGGTGTGCACACTATGTGATCTACTTCCTATAGCTTGTGGCCCTATGAAGATTCTGATCTTTCTATATTAGAAAGGTCAAGAAATAGAATAATAGAATATTGGTAACACTATTTAGCAGAAAACCACAATTAGAAGATATGCACTCTTCCAGTATCAAACTAGACTGCTGTTTTTGTTCAGTGCTATCAATTCTCTACTCGAGAGGCCAGTGTTTCTGATATCAAACTCACCATCATGCTTCATATTCCACCTCTAGAAAGTTTAGAGAATTAGAAAGATTTTTAATAAAAAACACATACAGATTAGAAATAGCCAGGTTTAAAATTATCATGCCTGTGAAAAATTTATTACACATTAAAGAAATTAAAAATAAGTGCTCTTACCAGCATCATTAGCATCATCCAGTTTTGGAATGCCCTTGATTTTACTGTGTTTCACTGAAGAACATTTTTTGTTCAGCTGAGTTTGTGCCTTAAATTTGACCCAATTCAAAATACTCTCTATAATACCACAGTTAGAGGCCTACAAGTAACAAATCAGAATTGTGGATGAGAAAAATAAAGCTTCACATAGCAGATTCTTACATCTCAATTTTAAGTCACTCATCTAACACTGTTTCTCAAAGCTCTCTAAATTTTAAAAACTGCAACATATGAAAGGTCAAGGAATTAACACACAAAGCTTACTTTTTAGCATTTTATGCACATACAACCAAAACTCAACACACATAGAGCTTCCTTTTACACCTCCCATGTATCTAGTGGAAAGAAGAAAGGAGTTCTGAGACCCAAGAAGAGGTTGTCTTATGTTGTATGGTTGATGTGCTGAGACAGTTTAAGTACTAAGCACCCATTTCATGGACAGCAAAAAGTAACCCTACGGGATTCTTATGACCATTTAAAGCTTCTTTTGAAGTAACTGGAAATGGTTGAAAGACAATCAAAACCATTAAAGAATAAGGCTTTATATCAACCATTGAGAAACCGATACCATTTTTAGAAACACATCTGCAGAAAAATAGCATATAGTATATTTTCCAAACTAAAACTGCTTTAGGTTTGGTTTCACATCAAAATAAAATACAGCTGCAACTAAATACTATGAGCTTTGACTTTTCATTATCCCCTATAATACAGCATTCATTGTTGAGATTCTGCTGCACAGTTAACACATCTGGAAATCAATGTTCAATTCTGGGAATATTAGAAACACTATAAATCAAACCTGCTGCTCAAAATACAACATGCATTCTTCTTCAGATTTTGTTATGTAAGATTGTGTTGTGTTTTTTTCCCCTGTAAGTTCTGTAAGAATGTCACTCATAACACAGAAGAACACACTATACAGTAAGTGGAGTTCTGATGCCAAGAGTACAGCAGTAGCACCATTCTCCTCACTACTGGAGTTCCACTTACGCTACAGGCACTAAATAAGACTGAGTTCTGGCTAACAGAATTCTACTTTTCCTTCATTGTATAAAAATGTAATAGAGGAAAAACCTCTATGATGTATTTCTACAAGTACTTTTATTAAGAATAGCAATTCTTAGCCCACCTATGGAAAAAATTTTCAACTTCTTGCCTGACAATAATGATCACTTTCAATACTACAGACACAGTTTTGCATTTCCTTGATTACTGAAAGTACAAGTAAATGTGTCATATCCCTTCCCTCTCTTTCCATCTTAGTGAAACAGAACAGGACCAATACCAAAGAATAAAGTAGACAATATTCTCAACTTCAGAAAAATATTTTAACACAAAGAAAGTTGGTTAAGGACTATGTTTAGGTTTTAAGAGTCACATTCATTTCACTTTTAAATCCAGGCCAACAGTCAAAACACAGTCATTGCTTCCATTAATAAGACCAGAGGTTCCTCCATCCCATTTTCATATTATGCAAATGTCACTAGAGTACCATGGTGCACTAAAATTAATCTTCTGCTACAGAACACACATACACTTGGATCCAGTATGTCAATTCCTGCTTCACAGGGAGAAAAGAAGAAGAAAAAAAACAAAACAAAAACAACAAACAAACAAACAAACAACAAAAAAAGGCTTTACTTACTGCTTTAAAAAATTTCTCAGATAGCTGGCACTTGGACCCAAAACTTTTAGGCTGCAATGTCATGTTTTCCTTTGTCTGGGAATCAAATGATGGGTTTTCAATCAAGCAATTAACAAAAACCCATATATGATTCTTCACCTGTTGAAAACATAGAGACCAGTTTACTCAACAGAATTCTCACATTCATTTTTTTCAATATTTTTGTATAAAGTAACTTGCCTGAAATGGTTTGACTGAAACTCCAGCTTTATTCTTCTTTTTCACCACTTCTATCAGTTTGCCCACAACCTGATCCACCACGTAATCAACATGCCTACCACCCTGAATGCAGGAAGAGGGAAAAAAAGCAAAACAACAAAATAACTATTGAATTTCCTAATAGCTTTTATCTGTATTAACAAAGTTCCTGTAGTCAACACTTAATTTGAAAACCCATGCACATTAAGTCGCAGCATAACAAGGAAAAAATTATTTTAAAGTTTCTGTTTCATGCTATTCAGTCTTCATTCAAGTGAGGGTGACAGAAGTTATAAGGAACAGAAAAAGCAGAAGACCTTTCATTCACTGTACAGTTGTGGACTTCAAATGGAGCTGCTTATAGCTTGTAATAGGATACAAAACTCATTACAAGTATGGCAGATCTGAAAATTACTCTGCAGCACTGGAATGGTACCTACAACATCACACGGCTCTTATGTGCCTTTTTAAGTGGCATATAAATAACCTTGGACTAAAAGCTCATTCCTCAAATTAAACTTTTCCCATTAGGTTCATTAAAAAAAGCTGTTCACGAGCTTACCATCAGATATACAGATATACAGCATCCATGCCTATTCCTTCCAGAAAGTGGTCTCACCTTTTCTTAGCTGTATTACAGAACTGTAAATAAATGCTATTAGAATTAATTCTTCGCTAGCCTGAGTCTTAAGCAAATGGAGAGCAAATAGCCAATCACAAGATCCAGAAAACTCTAAAAGAACAGAACAAGACAACCTTAAGGAGATGACCAGTTCTTAAAAATCCCCAGAGGCTAAACCTGTTCCAAATTCATATCTGATGGGGCAACAAGAGATACACACAGAGCATGCAGCCAACCATAAGCTGACAAACCAAGCCCTTAGGAGATCACAGTGCAACAACTTGTAGCTACATAATCCTAGTGCCACCGCTCTGGTAGCAAACAAAAGCAGTCAGCTGGACTCCCCTGCAGTTACTACTCAAAAGCAGGAGAAAAAAAAAAAAGGAAAAGAAAAAAAAAGTCTTATAAGCAGTTTCCTGCATCATCACAGTGACAAAGGAAAGAATGAAAGAATATACAGGATTTTTCTTCCTCTGTTGCACCTTAGGAGCTGAAAGTGAAACATTCATAGGGCCTGTCACAATTCTTCTCTTTACCCCATAAGAAAGGGGACTGAGTGCTGGTTATCCTTGCTAAACGGCTTTTCAACCAAGTGTTTCAAATGAAGCCTTTATAGCCATAAAACTTTTGGTGGAGGCAATGATTTCAGCTCCCAACTACGATCCCTACCACAAGAGACCCCAAAGAAGAAATGCTTACTTATTTACTTAATATTTAGAAGTAAAAAGTCAGAAAAGTTGTCTTTTTGGACCTATATATAACTCAAGCTTTGCAATACAGCAGGATGATGAAAATACAGATTATTTTCAATGTTGAAATTGCAGTTTTGCTAGTGATTAAATTCAGTCTAAATAAGGAAGCGCTACACATTTGAACACCTTAAGAAGGTGCCCCAAAGCTTCTATCAACTTCCTAAACTACAATTCTGTTTGGACTTTAAACCAGTTACAAATAAAAAAAACCCAAAACACACTGCTAAGAGGCAAGTAATTTTGGGATTAAATTGCTTGGAAAATAAAAGCATTTCACACAAGCTTTCTGGAAAAAAAACCAAAACCAGTCTGTTATAGCCCTATTACCTCCTAACAATAACTACTGTTTACATATGCAAAAGAAATCTAACAATTATGGGGCATATATTCTACAATGCAGAAGTAATCTCAATCAGAACCACTAGGAAAGCAGAAACCAACTAGCAAGCAAAACCCAAAAGTTAGGATTCTATATTTTAAGACTATCTGAAAAGACTGAAAAAAGACAAAGTGGCTGAATTGACCAGACACAGCAGCTGTGGTCTCAATTTCATGAAGTATGTAGATGAAAAAAAAAGAAGAGAGGTGGTAAAACCAAAATGGTTAAGATGGTAAATATTATTAGTCATAATCAAACCAATATTTAAACTTCAAATAAACCATCGATGGTTTCTGTCAGTCCCTAGAGTCACCTACTGAAACACCAGCACAAAGCACAGGTGCATTTCAGAAGCACCATACAAAATAATTTTTCATGGCATTTCTTCTTAAACAATATACAAACAACAAACCCACACCCAAGCTCCCAAAACCACCAAAATTAAAACGCATCTGTTTTTATTCACATATAGATGATAGAGTTTCAGCATAGGGAGAGTTCATTTGAAAGGTCATGTATCAATATCCTGCCACTTTAAAGAAAAATAAATCATTTTCCAAACTGTAAAGAAAAGCTACTAGAGGAAAATATCAAATTACATGTTTCAAAAACATTCCACATTTGAATGGGAATCTTGAAATGCATTACTTTTACTCATCACATTACTGAAAACTTATACTTACAGGACTATCTCAATATAATTTTGTATTTACAACTTTAGAAATTTTTTTTTAATAATTTTAGCACTTCAAGTATTTTGCTAAAACTGACATATCAAAAAAGCAGCGACTTACCAGTAATTCTTGTTCTTATTATGACAGTTTCCCACACCTGCATCCATTCCTAGTGTGCAGCCGGGAGGGAGGGAGCTCAGAGTCTGGAACCTCTCAACCATCTCACCAGCAGGTGGCACAAGTACCCACTATGGNATTAGCTGAGCATTTCTGTTAAAATCACTAGCAGTATTAGAGTTAGCAGTGCCACCATATTAAAAATATCATTAGATTGCTATGTTGATAACTGAAGTTCCTACTTCAATTTCTATCACAGCTAATAATTTAAATTCCAAAATTGAGAAGACCATGTTTAATCAGTTTACAAGTCTCTCTAAAGGTTATCTGTACAACTGTAATAGCTACAAACATTCTTTCAAATGCTGTCCCAGAGCCTGAAGTTGAATTTCGTGATGGTCTACACTGTGGCAGAATTTTGAATAAATGGGGAGCTGACCAAGGTAACAAATTTACAAGAACCAAACAAGGGAGTTGTGCCTCAACATACTACCCAACCTTCCAAATATCCCTCAAGAAACCACCCCAATAACGTAAAAAAAACTTGTTTGGAATTTATAGCGAGTTTAAAAAAGGCAGAAGGGAAGTTACAACTGGGTGAAATTTATCCAGAAACTGAAATGAAAAGCTTTCAGCAAAGTGATAAATAACCAACACAGGGCTGAAATGAGCTCCTCCCCTGTCAGCAGATAAGGGCACAGGCAGTTGACACAATTAGTTTCTAGTCATTATATCTTATCAGTGGGTAGCTGCACACCAGTTGCTGGTGAGGTGGTTCCCTGGCCTGAACATTCCACATCCAGTCACACACATAAGGCATGGATCATGACAGTGGGAAAAACTAGGAATTACAACACTTACCTTTGAATAGACAGTACTATTTTCTATGTATTTTCCTAGAGAATATATAACAATGTATAGCTGCATGATGGGTGAAAATTGATTCCAAAGAGTAAAATTTGAACTTTTGAGTAAGTGTATGCAATACATTTGACTTAGAAGTCAGTAAGTATTCACTTTTTTCAAACATATTTTCTTAACCTAGTATCAATCATAATTAAGTTTCTCTATATGGCCAGATTCTTCATGGAACTATTGTACACATCTTTAATGTCACACTGTTTTTCTTCTTACTGCTGCATAGAGGTCTGAATTAAAACTAAGTTGTAACCCCTCAACTACCAGACATATCTGTCGTCCCTAGTTTTGACAAGTATCAGATAATCTTTAAATTAAAAGCCACACCTAGAAAGTAAATATTCTACAATGAACTAAACTATCCCCATTACCTGTGAACACTTGTTCAGCTACACTGAAAATGACTGAAAATAGTAAAAAAATGACTGAAAGTAGTAAAAATTGTATCCCATCAAAACACTGATACACATCACCTACCACCCAGACTAACACTGATACCTCTGACACCTCCCAGACCCCACTCAGTGTAACCATTGGTGCCTATGAACCACTTGGGCTACTGTCACAATTTTCTTCTGACTCTTAGAAGAGATCTGAGCAAGGAGAGGTTTTTCAGGGTCTGGTTACCAATTCTTATCATTCCCATCTTTTGGAAAGCTCACAGTTAAGATTCCCTAAAAACAGTCTCACCAACGATTGGAACTGCTTGTTCTAGTCTTGTTAGATCTAGCTTGTTAAATCTGCTAGATATAACTATAGACTGTTCAGTTAGATCTAACAACTAGACTGTCTAGTGAGATCACTCATCCAGANATTTATTTTCTATTTTATTTATTTTACTAGAATAAATCTGAAAACTGGAATAGTCCTGAATTTCTTGCTGAACTCCACCAAATTTCAACAAGTCGGAATTCTCCCTCCATCCAAGTCTACTCTCTGACACTGCAACTCTATTAGCTGAGCATTTCTGCTAAAATTACTAGCAGTATTAGAGTTAGCAGTGCCACCATATTAAAAATATCATNACCTGGTGCCTGCCAAAGGGGCATAAATGAGTGTTATACCAGTTGATTTCAGTTGATTGCCTTGGTGCCTGACTACCCCATCAATTTGAGAAGCACAAAGCTGTACTTTGTACGCTGAGCATATTGCTCCTTTATCATAACTGAAGGTTTCTCTGTGGCATCACTTCACTACTACAATAGTTGCTACTAAGTAACACCTAGATACCCTTATATAGACACAAAATAAAAGAAAATTAATCTCAACACTTCAGGCCAATTTTATAGATGATAAAGCCGTAAGTGGACAGCCAGTTTTCAAGAACACCAAAAGCCATTTTTGTCCTCCAAAACTTGCTACTGGTAGCTTCAAAGAGGGTTTTAGAATGTTTTACCCAATTTACAGAATTATCTTATTACAATGTGTTAAAAAGGAAGGAAGGAAGGACTAAATTGGTTCCATTAATTTTCTTCAATACCATGTATGCTCACATAAGACAATACTGATAATGATTACTAATGTTTTCAATAACTAGTGCATATGCAGAAATACTGCTATGAATGTATTTTGATTCCATCCAATTGCTCTGTCAGCAATGCAAAAGATGCAAAGGATTCTCTCACCTAGTTATTTGTAGCAACCCAGCTTTATTTGTATCAAACATCTGACTGGGCATAACCTCAGCACACATTTTATTTCATCATTTACCTTTTTTATCATTTGATCTAACTACTCACCTTTGTGGTAGCTATACTATTTACAAAGCTGATTTGCTGAAACCCTTTCTCACTCAGAGTGAGGCACACGTCCCATCGTTCATTCACAACTTCATGAATAACTTTGAGCGCGACTCCGGTTTCATCCAGCTTGTCTTTGACGTAGAGATCTACGTAACTGCGAAATCCATTTACCTACAAGTAGCACAGGTCACAATCACTGCCCTTCACATCAAATACTCAGCACACTCAAGATACTTCAAATTATGCTCTTACAGGTAATTTCTTCCCATTCAACATGACTTTGACTCCTTTGCATGACCCAGCCAAATCATACGCTCGTCTTGTCATGAGGGCCACAATATCTTTATCAAGTTTTTCCATTTTAAATTTAGATAGATCTGGCTGGAATGTAATGCATGTGTAGTCATCACCATCAAAATGCTTTATCTTGGGCTCAGAGGT